>JAJOZX010003651.1:275000-483176 GCA_023014485.1 Bathynomus jamesi
CATCAGCCCATTGTTGAATAGGTTGGGTTATGTCCAAAGTAGGCCATCAACCCCTTATTGAATAATTTGGGCTATGGCCAAGGTAGGCCATAATCCCTTGAAATAGTAGTTTAGGCTATGGCCAAAGGTAGGCCATAATACCCTTTAGAATAGTTTGGGTTTGTATGTGCCACTGTCTAACCATATAACTTTTGGCACAAAATTATGTGTACAGAACCAGAGCGCAGCAATAAAAGCCTTTACTCTCCGATCCTTGGTTATGTTCAGACAGGTTGTCGTGTTTGTGACACATGGAAAGAGTACAGTGTGTGTGTGTGTGTATATATATATATATATATATATATATATATATATATAATATATATATATATATATATATATATATAAATTTTATATATATATATATTAGGGTGGTCCACTCTTATAGGGGTGGAATTTGTTTTGGTGATTTGTTTTTATTGCTGGGTTGTAACTTATGAGGATGGATGAGAAAACACCTCTGGGAAAGTTTTATTTGAATCAGTTAATTTGTAGGGGTAGCACATGACACTTGAAGTTTTGGTATAATCTGAAAATCACAGCAAAGTTAATCTTGGTGACAGTACATGACTATTAGGGTAACTAACAATTCCGAAATGAATTGACTAACAATTCCCTCTGCCCCTCATTTGACTTTTGTTTTCTCGCCCAGTTGCCAGGCTGACTTCAGTGGTTGAGGAAACTGCTTCCTGTAGTTAGCAACAACTTGCAGGAGATACTGCAGTTGTTCCTCATTCCTGGTGTGGCAGCCGTTGTATTCATTAATGAGAGCAACCCCCCTCTCTGCATGATCGTTCACGACAGAGAGGTTTGCCACTGATTTCTTCGCTATTTGGTAATCAGGATCACTGTCCCAATCCCGCACCTCCTTCCTCAGGTATCCCACACCTGACCCCAGAGACAACAGCAGTCTTTTTGAGTTTGCTGTTGCTAGTGACTCGATTGAAGCCCCCTCAGCAACACCTTTCCTTCTCTTCTAGCAATCAGGCTTTCCTTCAACTTCCTCCATCGCCTTCACCATTGCTGTTTTAGTCTCTTCAGACACCTCAGGATCGGAAATCGCGAGGCCCACCATCTCCGAAAGATACCAAAGATGACCGCTGAGTTTTTTTAATGCCACTTCCGAAATTTTGGGGTCATGGTATTCCCGAAGACTCTGCAGAAGACTGAGGTCGCTGCGAGGCGCAGCAGCAGCTATTGGCGCTGTCATCCATGCCTGCAGGTAGATGGAAACAGCGAAGACACTGACATCCTTAAGACACTTTTGCTCTCGTGGAGTGACGGCTGGGATTTTTCCCCTGAACAGCCACATCTTCAATGAATAGATCACCTTAGATAACCATCTGGCTTGGTGCATGGGGCCAGGTCGCTTGAAGGTGTAGTTGTCAATACTCCCTCCCAAGAAAATGATGGACAGATCGAGGAATTCCTGATAGTCATCTCGAAAGGATTTTGAGGAGTGTTTTTCCTCAGCAAAGCGGAGAATCCAATCTCTAATGGGGGCCAAGAGTCGATGCACCTCTTCATCATCCCATCCGGTGCCGTATGTTCCTGTGTCGATGAAGGTCCATTTGCTCTGAAACCTGCTGAACAATGGAACATCAGGTCCACTCGTTGGGCCATAGCAAGCAGTGAAAACTCCACCGATCATCACTTCCATGATGTGATGACGGCAGGCAAAATGGAGAAGGTCTTTCTTCAACTTCTGCTCCAAAAACACACACGCTCCATTCAAACGACCAGCATTGGAGGCAGTGGTGTCGAAACATCCCCACGACAGATTCTTCGAGGCCCCAATCAGTCAATAATTCAAAAACTGCGCTGGCTTGGTGTTCTCCTGATCCAGTTGGTATTTTGGGGACTCCAAGGAGCTGAGATTGACCCGAAAAGGAGGAAATGAGCACAGGCAGCCGATCCACATGCGCATGGTCTCTGGTGTTGAGGAGGTCTGGAATAAGTTTTCCATCCCAGTGGATGATTGCAGGACCGGACTGAAAGGAAGCTTTTAGGTTACTGCAGATCATGATCCGATGTCGTTCTCTCTGCCGTTTGATGGAGGTCCGGGTGATGTTAAAATTCATTGGGCTGTGGCCAAGGCTCAATGCAGTCTCTGCTATTATGTAGGTTGCCATCCTGTCCGTAGTGTGTGTCCGATCTAGGGCAGCAGCTAGATTTGATGTTATCACATTCTTGACTCTTTTCACCTGTTTTGGAGGTCGCTTTCCACCTTTTGCCCATTCATCTTCGGTGGAGGATGACTCGTCAGTGACTGAGGATTCTGTTGAGGACACCAATACTGCTGTACCCGACGTTGATGCACCTTCATTGACTGCCTGCAATACAATCGAAGAAAATGGACAATTAGTGTTAACGAACAACCTAATCATTGCAATCAAATGAAAGTAGGAATTTGAAGAACAATCTCACCTTTCTCTTTCGCATCTCCTCCTCCATCTTCCTGTGGGCAGCTTGTTTTTCTTTTTCTGCTGTTTTTCTGTCTACTCCCACCATCCATCCCCGTCTTCCAGGCTCTCGCTGGGCCAGCAAGAAGGCCTTGTCTTCTGGGTTTTTGATTAGAGACAAGTAGTGATGTAAAAAAACCGTTTTTTTTTTTTGTTTTTTTTTGTCGTTTTTTTTGTTTTTTTTTTGTTTTTTTTGTTTTTTTTAATAATTAATATAGATATTGCCAATTTAATTATAAGGTATACTTTTGCAATGATATATATTATAAAAATAAATAAATAAATAATAAAATAGGCCATATGGTACCAGTATAGAATGTCCTTTTCAGCCTATTTACAGAAAAAACTGGCCTCTTTCTTGCACTGAAAGTCTTGTATCTTGAGATCCATTAAACTTGCGAGAACACTGGCTGGGAGCTGACTGCCCATTGTCCAACCTTCCCAGGACTCTCCCATCCATGCCTCGGATTTTGAATCTCCCACTTAACTATCCTTTAGACCCGCGATGACATATTCCCCCCCCCCCCACGAGACCATCCATATATATACAGTATATACATACACATACACCCATATACATATATACCAATATATACATAAATACTTATATACACATTTATATCTATTGTATACCCCATACACATGCATACATCCAGAATTCCAGATACATACGCATGCATACTCACATATATACCTACACAAACTCATACACCTCTATTTCGCCCTTTCATTACCTCCGAGATCATTTAGCACATACAGTAATATCCATACAGCCAAAAGAAACCAATTAAGCACAGACAGAGCAGCAAAGCTAGTATTTATATCCCAAAATGCAAAATTCCAAGAAAGTGAAGTAAAACATGGTGCTACATTGGCTTCGTCAACATCCAAATCTGCAATAAATACCAGTACCTGTGATATTGAAACTATTTGCTTTAATCAATCTAGTGATAATGATTCTTCAATGGAAATAGAATCAGATAATGAAAGTTAAACAGCATTAGGTTAACACAAAGGTTAAAGAAAGAGATGAATATTTATATTTTTTTATTTTTCTATTTGGAATATATATATATATATATATATATATATATATATATATATATATATAATATATATATAATATATATATATATATATATATATATATATATATATATTATATATATAATATATATATATATATATATAATATATATATATATATATATATATATATATATATATATATATACACTGGTATTCTTGCCAATCACAATTATATCTATTGTTTTATACCAGTATTATGGATATTATACCAGTACCTGTGATATTGAAACTAGCATATATGCTCTACCCAATCTAGTGATGATTCTTCCATGGAAATGTAGGTTAACAAAAAGGTTCAAAAAAAGGTGAATATTTTCCTTTTCTATCTGGAATATATATACTGGTACTCTTGCCAATCACAATTATGTATATTGTTTGAAACGAGGAAGAATGTTTTATGTTCTAGTTAAAAAATATATATACATATAAAAAATGAGGGTTTGTTTTTCCTTTCTATTATATACTTTTTGCGTGATTCAATTTTTCTAAAAGATGACTATATAGTATATATACTAGGTATAACCGTATAAGCATGGTAGTATAGTAAATTATAGGTAATACTAATATACTTATTAGATTAAAGGAAAAAAAATATGGAATAAGTTTAAAACAATAAAAAACAAAAAAAAACAAAAAAACCAGTACCTTCGTTTTAAACAAAAAAAAACGACAAAAAAAAAAAAAAAAAACGACACAATAAAAAACGACTCACATCACTAGAGACAAGGCATCAGCATGGCCATATCAAATAGGTTCCGAAGTGTCTCCTTGAATCCCTCTTCGTTGTACACCTAAATATAAATAATAAATATATATAATATATATATGATAAATGTATTGACTATTGTACAGTATAATATGTCATACTCTCGAGAAACTATTTTATTTATCATTGATCATCCAACTCACCTGCTTCTGGCTCCTCCTCATTCGTCCTTTTTTTATTTTGATCCAATCTTGGTGAAGGTCCAAGATCTTTTGGATTCCTTTGTATTTTTCCCTTGTCGGTATTCGAGCTTTGTTCCAAAATATTTCAAGTTGACCCCACACTACTTGAGCACTTTCCTTCAACTCCTTCTTGAGATTAGTGTGGTGATGAAGGAAGCACGACAATACTTCTCCACGTGATGGTAATTTGCTTCCAAGAAGCTTGTCCTTCACTTTATCTCCTTCAAGGAGATAAAAGCAAGAGCTTCGAACTTGAGTCATCATATATCCAACCACTAAACACAACCAATGAACACTACACCAATAATCTGTCAAGGAAAAGATGTATTACTGGAACTGGAACATAATATACAAGTAAATCTACTAGGTAGTGCAAAAGTGCAAAAATGAAGTACTGTGTGCTACCCCTAAAATGTGATTGATTTGGGAAAAAATTGGCCAGAGGTGTTTTCTCATTCATCCTCACAAGCCGGCAATAACAAAAAATCAAAACTTCAATTTTATGGACCACCCTAATATATATATATATATATATATATATATATATATATATATAATATATATATATATATGTTAAACACAGACCGTGCATGGCACAAGGAACTCTTCTGGGAAAATTAAATCCACTATAGTCCGAATAAGTAATGATAAATGACAAATACCATAGTTTTTTTCCTTTTTCATGATTTTAGCCCGACGTGGGCAACGGGTCTCTCGCAAAGAGATCCCATAAATATAGCTTCCCTCACCAGCTATCTGCAAAGCAGACAGGATCCAGCTTTGGGACGTGGATCTAGGGTTTAAAGCAAACCTAGATCCCTACACTCAGAACCTCTATATAAGTTCCTTGTGCCATGCACGGTCTGTGTTTAACATATATTGTTCTCAGGGAACCATTCTGAGTTTGTGTATACTAAACGGACGTGTTTCGTGCCTTGAAAAGTGGACGCTCAATGTCCCGGTTGAGGTTTAAGTTTTGGTTTTTTTGGCTAAAAATACAATAGTTACCCCCTTTTTCTTTGATTTATTCAACACGACGTGAATGCAACGAGTCTTTTACTTATATAGAGGTTCTGAGTGTAGGGATCTAGGTTTGCTTTAAACCCTAGATCCACGTCCCAAAGCTGGATCCTGTCTGCTTTGCAGATAGCTGGTGAGGGAAGCTATATTTATGGGATCTCTTTGCGAGAGACCCGTTGCCCACGTCGGGCTAAAATCATGAAAAAGGAAAAAACTATGGTATTTGTCATTTATCATTACTTATTCGGACTATAGTGGATTTAATTTTCCCAGAAGAGTTCCTTGTGCCATGCACGGTCTGTGTTTAACATATATTGTTCTCAGGGAACCATTCTGAGTTTGTGTATATATATATATATATATATATATATATATATTGCATTCCTCTGAATCCAGTTGGTCTTCAAAACTTGGATTCACCACTCTAGTGAAGTCAATACCCGTAGTTATGATCGAGTAAATGTTATGTGTCCTACAGGTAGAGTCTGGAAGGTTTGGGGTTTTGAAGGAATCCAATCTGTTTGCAAGGAATGTATGTGTCTGTTGATGAAATCTGTTGTGTGATTCTTCCTTAAAAGAAGAATTGGATGCTTGGCGTTGTATGTATATATTTATATACTGTATGTATATGTGCAAATGTATATTTTGTTGTAGGGTTTCATTTTTGAGTTTTGTGTTAGGTTAACGGCCCAGGGGTTCCCAAATTGGTGTTCCGCGGAACACTTGTATACCGTGAGAAGTGTTTCGCGGAACACAATTTGGGAACCCCTGGCGTTAACCAATTTGCTGAGTAAGGATCCTCAAATGTTGCATTTGAGACCCTTATATCAAGCCTTGTCTGTTTTATGCCTATATGTGAAATAGGACTTAGAATAGGTAGCGCCTATATGTCAAATAGGACTTAAAATAGGTTGCGCCTATATGTCAAATAAGACTTAGAATAGGTTGCGCCTATATGTCAAATAGAACTTAGAATAGGTTGCGCCTATATGTCAAATAGGACTTAGAATAGGTCGCGCCTATATGTCAAATAGGACTTAGAATAGGTCGCGCCTATATGTCAAATAGGACTTAGAATAGGTTGCGCCTATATGTCAAATAAGACTTAGAATAGGTTGCGCCTATATGTCAAATAGGACTTAGAATAGGTTGCGCCTATATGTCAAATAGGACTTAGAATAGGTTGCGCCTATATGTCAAATAGGACTTAGAATAGGTTGGCCTATATGTCAAATAGGACTTAGAATAGGTTGCGCCTACATGTCAAATTGGACTTAGAATAGGGTTAAGAGTAGGTGTTAGGTGGGTGTAGGTTTAATTTTAATTTTGTGATGTTACAGTTCCGAGTTGAATTTTTTGATGTTAATTAGTCTTATGAGTAAGTTAAATTGCTGAAATAAATTTTATAACCTACACCACAGGTTGAATTAAAAATTTAGTGTTTTAGTTAGGATAGGCCTTGAGTGTAAAGAGTAGGACCTACTTTGTGAGGTAGGCTTCTTGTATATTTAAATTGCAAATTGTAGTGTTTGAAGTAGGCCTTTAGTGTACGAGTATGATAGGCCTATTAGTTAAGGTAAAATGGGCCTACTAATATGCTTATGTTGTGGGCCTACTAAATATACTTATGTTGAAATTGGTATTTTTTATAGGACTTAAAATGAATTAAGCCTGTTAAATGAACCAGGCTTTGTTTTCGGTTAGTGTAAAGGTAGGGCGCGACGATCTTTTCGATGTAAGGCCATATAGGCAGTCACTGTATTTAAATGCCTGAAGGAATAGGCCTATCCTTTTATATTATTAGGTTTTATATTAAGAGGATTTCACTCAGAAATTATAGGAAGATAAAGGACATCTTCCTTGCTCAAAGTATCGCTGGAACATAAGCAGCTCCGAGCGAGCCGATATAATATAATCTTCGTATTTTAGTATTTGCCGAATTTGCAAAGTTCGTTGACTCTTCTCTCGATATAATTTTCATGAGTCAACAGTGGAAAATTTTGAACACGAAATAATAAATTTGGTTTTCTTGTTGTCAAGCAGACCCAGTGCCTACATATGAGTTTTATGTATGTATGACAATTATTTTCATCCCCAATAGGCTATGTCGCCAATCCCGTGGCAATTTTGTATAGATATTTAATTCAATTAATTAATAGTGTAATTTATGTTTAATTAAGAAGTAAAGGTACCACATACGATACCATGTTGTAAGCGTGTAGAGTTTTTCCATAATGACTTTATGTACCATGCGTCATCAGCAGTAGACTTGTCACATGAATTAATGTACGGGAGGCCTTTTGGTGGTGTTGCTTTCTTAATAAGGAAAAATTTGTCAAAACATATAAAATTTTTAACAAGCGATAATGTAAGGTTGTTAGGCATTGAATTACAAGTGAACAATGATTGCATATTAATTGTAAACTGCTGTTTACCATACAACAACGGCAGTAATCTAGATGAATACATTGATTTGCTATATAAAATTAGGTCATTATCAGATAACCCCAAATATTCTCACTGTACGTATAATAATAGGGGACTTTAACGCGCATGTGAATTCGGAATTCTTTGTAGAATTGGGTAACATGTGCGAGTCGGCCAATTTAAGTATAAGTGATGTAGTTGTATTAGGGGCAACCAGTGGTAATTTTACATACGTTAGTGATATGGGTGGTACCACCAGGTGGATTGATCATTGTCTCACTAGTAATAATCTAAACTCTAAAGGATCGAATTGTTAGAGTTCATATTCTGCATGATTTCCTTCTTTCTGATTATAGACCATTAGAAATATTAATTAACTTTACCAATTTATGCGCAACACGTCTTAACAAGAACTCAAAAGGTAAGAATAATCGTGTCGATTGGTCCAATGTTAATATGCAACAAAGAATAGAATACAAAGACAGAACAAGTCACCTCTTTAATAATTTAGAAATTTTGCATCTTGCCTGTGGTAATCCTTGCTCAAATGATTCTCACTGTAAACTCATAGATAGGTATTATAGAAAGATAATATCCCTGCTAAGAGAAGCAGGAAGCCTCCTGATTAAATCTTACAACTATCATACTGAGATTATTCCTGGATGGAATGATTTTATTGTCTCCCTGAAGAGGAAGTCGAAAGACGCCTATGATTTGTGATGCTTTCATGGTAGACCCAGATTAGGACCTGTATACATGAATATGTGTAGAAGTCGGGGTCAGTATAAGGCGGCCATAAGGCGATGTAAACAGGAAGAAGAGTCTATTCGAGCATCAAAAGCCTGTGAAGCTCGCATAAATAACGATAATAACAAATTTTGGAAGTTTGTTAAGAATCAAACGGGTGTCAAAAATGTCCTCCCTCCGACAATCGATGGGGTGTCGGGGAAGAATGAAATTGCAAAGCTGTGAAAAAACCACTACTCTAACATTCTAAACAGTGTGAGTAGGGATAATCTTAAGATAGATTGCAGCGAAACGACTGTGGGAGGGACAAGGGAAAATACTTTGATATCTTTTTCTGAAGTAAAGAAGTTAATTAAAGAGTTAAAGACTGGTTCTGCGTCAGGGGTAGATGGCTTATCGAATGAGCACTTAAAATATGCCAGTGACGTAGTATGTCTGCATATATCATTGCTCCCATCAGCCATGCTTTCTCATAGCTATATCCCTGCAGAGTTCATGAGTAATATCTTGACCCTGGTCAAAAAATAAGTACGGAGACATTTTGTCCAGCAATAATTACAAGCCTATTGCTGTCGCTTCCTGCTTCTCGAAACTACTAGAAAAACTCTTGTTACTCCGATTAAATGATTTCCTCTAAATATCTAATCAGCTTGGTTTTAAAAGGTCCCATTCGACTGACCTGTGTATCTATGTACTTAAAAAAACAATATCTAAATACATTGACTAATTCAACTGTTTATAACTGTTTCCTAGATATAAGTAAGGCATATGATAGGGTGAACCACAATATTTTATTTGAAAAACTAGAAGACAGGAAGGTTCCCATGTACATATTAAACGTGTTGAAATTTTTGTATTCCCACCAATCTTTCTCCGTTAGGTGGGGCAATGTACTATCCGAGTGTTTTGGCTCCTCTTGCGGGGTGAGACAAGGCTCCTTGCTCTCCCCTATGCTGTTTAATGTGTATATTGACGGATTAATTGCTTCACTTAATGAGGCAACAGTGGGATGTTGTATACAGGGTGGGCCGTAAGTTTCCATACATAGGAAAAATAAACATTTTTTTATGGACAACCATTTTTATTTATATAATATGCTCTACATGGTTGCCATTGTTTTGAAAACACATTTCAATACGTGTTCCCCACTGTTGATGAACACGCATTAGCACAGTTGACGTTATGCTTGTAATGGCGTTGGTGATACGTTCCTTTAGATGATTTATGTCTCGTATCTTTTCCTGATACACCATGGCCTTCAAGTGCCCCCAAAGATAGAAATCAAGGGGGGTGAGATCTGGGGATCTGGGAGGCCACTCCACAGGACCACGCCGACCAATCCAAGCATCCGGAAACTGCTGCTGATCCAAATACCGACGCACGTGAAGACCATAATTTAAATTTTCCTATGTATGGAAACTTACGGCCCACCCTGTATAATGTATTTTTTTCATTATATATATATATATATATATATATATATATATCATAAACCCAAAGTTTGGATTTATGATCAGCTGAGATTTTATTGTCCTGGTCTGTCCGCAAAAAAATCTGGCAACCCTAAGGGACACAAACAACACTAGGTCAAAGTTGGGGAACGTAAACTACACTAGGATCTTAGGAGACATTTTTTAAATGAATCCATCAAATAAAACGTTAAAACTAACGAAAATATTACGACTTAATCAACCAATCGTCAATATATATATATATATATATATATATATATCTCGGCTATTGATTGATGGCGTGGAAAACGCAGTTTAATAATAAACAGGAACACCAGAGAAAAAAAAATATATAGGTAAAACTAAAAGACACTTAAAATCCCATATTTACGAACATCTTGGTAAATCGGTCCGTACAAATTTACCTCTTGGCAACCACCTAATTCTCTCATATGTAACCATTCACACAACAATAACCACCCAATTTCACGGTCTAATTTCGCCGTACTTGCTGCGGGAAGCTCTGACCTTAAGTTCAAAATTATGGAATCTTTGTTTATTTATAAATTAAAACCAGACCTAAATTCTGATGAATCAGGTAGATCTGCTATGTTTTGGTTAAAGTACTTGTTTATTTTATTTATTTACCTTTAATGCTTTTATATTTTTCCTAGCTACTTTTTATAATTGTAACTTTTTAATTTCATCTATTTACGTTTTAGTTTTAATGTTTTACATTTTCTTAGCTACTTTTTATAATTTTAACTTTGTTATTTTAAATTGTTATTAAGCAACTTGCAATTTGTATTTTGTATGTGATTTAGCATTTTATTGTTTTAACCCTGAAGATGGAATTAGTGCATTCCGAAACGTTGGTACTGATTAAACCTTGAAGGATGTTTATTTTTTCTCTGGTGTTCCAGAGTGCGTATATTGAGGTTCAGATTGTAGCTGTCTAAGTTAGCTTTAAACCCTAGACCTTGTCACAAAGTTGAGTCTTATCTGCTCAGCATATTTGCTTATCAGATGGTTGGTGAGGGAAGCTATATTTTGGGGCCTCTTACTAGTGACCCGTTGCCCACGTTGGGTTTCCATCATGAAAAAGAAAAACTTCAGTATTTGCCATTTACCATTACTTATTCGAACTATAGTGGATAAATTTAATATCCCAGAAGAGTTCCTTGTTCCATGCATGGTCTGTGTGTAACATATACACAGTGTTGGGAGTAGCGGTAGCGCCGCTGCTTTTGAGGAAAAGCAGCGAAGGCAGTGGGAGCGCTACATTTGAGAGGAATTCCAACCGCTACTCGCTACTCGCTACTTTTAAAGTGAATAAAAACCATTTTTGCTCTTATAGTTTACAAGGTAATAAGATTATAATAAATAAAAGCAATGATGCTGCAGCATACATGTAGTCACACTTATTTTATTATTATAAATAAATAATTTTATTATAAATATGATAAATACTGTAATACGTTAATAAAAATCCACTCTAATATACAGAGTTTATTTCCACAACAGTTTCGATGCCCACTGGCATCCTCTTCGGGTGGATACAGAAAAACGAATGAACCAAAAACAAGAGGGAAAACAGTCCAGGGAACATTAAGAAATTCGCACCTAGGTTAGATCCCGTTCTCCCAACACTGGAAGGGCATTTTTATTAAAGGGACCCGCTTATAAGTACATTCGCACAAATTTAAAACTATCTTCTTGTTCTATACATACAGATTCTATTATTTTGACATAATTACTGAATTTATTATTGCATTTACATTTTTTAACATTTATTATTATTACCGTTACACTAATTATTACATTTATTTTATTACCTTTATTATTACATTTATTGCATTTATATTTATTTCCACATTTATTACTTCCATTATTACATTTATATTTACGTTTATTATTCCATTTACATTTTATCGACAAAAAAAACAAAAAAAAACGAATGAACCAAAAGCGAGTAAGGAAACAATCCAGAGACCTTTAAGAAATTCACACTTAGGTTAGAACCCGTTCACCCGACCGTAAGGGATTTTTTGACCAAGAATCTCATTAAAGGATCCAAGTTATAAGTACCTTCGCACAAATTAAAACTATCTTCTTGTTCTATACATACCGAATCTATTATTTTTCTTTTGACATAATTATTGCATTTTTAAAGTACCTTACTTGATTCCCAATCTATAACATGATTAGTTTGGCTGGCGTGATAAAAAATGGCATCATTAGTATTACAGCTTCTGAAGGCATATTTGTGTTCTTTAATACGGGTTTCAATATTTCTTCCAGTTTCTCCTACGTATACTAAATCACAAATTTTACAGGGAATGCTGTAGACACAGGCTTGTTCCTGTTTCGCGTTATTCCTAACCAATTTACTTTTCATGGTAGACGAATATTTGAACGCCAAAGCAAACTTAAAATCTTTCGTCAACGGTTTTACTTTTTCTAAGCCGGCAATGTAAGGCAAACTCACATATTGTGCGAATGTACTTAAAGCGGGACCCTTTAATAAAAATGCCTTTCTGGGGTCTGGGGAACGGGATCTAGCCTAGGTGCGAATTTCTTAATGGTTTCTGGATTGTTTCCTTCTCGCCTTTTCCATTCGTTTTTCGGTTTATAATTTCTGTATAAAATAAACAACAATGTAATAATCAATGTAATAATAAATTTATAATTTCTGTAATAAATAATAATGCAATATTAAATGTAATAAATTTAATAATAAATGTAATAATTAAGTAAAAAAATAAAAATAATAGAATCTGTATGTACAGAACAAGAAGATAGTTTTTAAATTTGTGCGAATGTACTTATAAGCGGGTTCCTTTAATAAAAATGCCCTTCCAGTGTCGGGAGAATGGGATCTAACCTAGGTGCGAATTTCTTAATGGTCCCTTGACTGTTTTCCCTCTTGTTTGTGGTTCATTCGTTTTTCTGTATCCACCCGAAGAGGATGCCAGTGGGCATCGAAACTGTTGTGGAAATAAACTCTGTCTATTAGAGTGGGTTTTTATTATCATATTTTGACTTTCACGTAGAAAAAAAGTGAAGTTTTTTGCATTTACTGCAATACGTATTTGACTGTTTTTATTATTTTTACTAGGGTGTGGTCAAACAGTAGCATGAAATAGGCCAGTTCTACTAATAGCACTTATTTCTACATTATTAGCAATCAAATAAAAGGACTATGAATTGAATGGATGCAATTTTTACTATCCCACCACTATAGACGATGTAACGAGATATTAGTTTCTTCCTTTTGCCTGCTTTATTCATGTTCTATTCTATACAGTATACACCTTTTTTTTTCCTCGCACAGCTGATCAGTAACTGAAAGCGACAACTTAGCTACTGAATTTGTGATTTACAAATATGTAAATTGATGCTTTTCTATATATATATATATATATATATATATATATATATATATATATCGTAAAGAACGACGCTTGAATAGAAGAACATTCCGCGCAAGATGAGGAGGGAGAACGAACAAATGAAAAAAAATGAGGTAACCACGAGGGAATCGAACCCGGGTTTCTGCGCGTATGTAGGAGAATTACGACTTCTGATCGAGTGAGGACCATGGTGTAGTGGTTATCATATCTGACCGGCAATCGGAAGATCCCGGGTTCGATTCCCGGGTGGTTACCTCATTTTTTCATTTGTTCGTTCTCCCTCCTCATCTTGCGCGGAATGTTCTTCTATTCAAGCGTCGTTCCTTACGTTAATTATACTGCGTGTTCTTTGCAGTTGAAATATATATATATATATATATATATATATATGATCAGATGTGATCAGTCTTTCTCAGATGTGATCAGTTTTTCAGATGTGATCAGTCTTTCTCAGATGTGATCAGTCTTTCTCAGATGTGATCAGTCTTTCAGATGTGATCAGTCTTTCCTTGTGAACAGACGTGTTTTATCGAGTGTCAAGTGAGATGTGATCAGTCTTTCCTTGTGAACAGACGTGTTTTATCGAGTGTCAAGTGAGATGTGATCAGTCTTTCCTTGTGAACAGACGTGTTTTATCGAGTGTCAAGTGTTATCAATTGAATAAGTGGTTTTCGTTGAAGTGTTTTAAAAAAAAAGTGTTCCGTGCATTCTTAACTAAATTACTTCGTGCTACTAATCATTCATTAACGAATATATTTCATTTATTGACGTTATTTAGTACTATATTATTTGATCAAACCAAGGCTACTGCACGTGGCTTGCCTTTTGTTTTTCAAATCAATCAGAAAACGTGCAGTCATAAGGTTCATTTTTCCGTGCTTCGAGAGGTCAGGTAGTGTGTCGTCAGAAACCGTGTGAAAAAAAAGGAAAAAATCGGGTCGAATCGCGGACAGATAAGTGTTATAAATACTCTTCTTTTACAGGTCTTTTGTCGGTAGCTTAATTCTATATTAATTTAGTATAAATTTGTTACAAGAACCTGTTTCTGCGTTTCAAGAACGCGGTAGACCTACGTTGTAATTCATTAATTTCCAAACGCTCGTTTTTTTTGTTTTTGTTTTTTTTGTTCAACTAATTAAAAGCATGGCACCCCCGTCAAGTACTTGCAGTCGCTGTGAAGGGAAATTTGCTGCTTATGCGTTTAGAATGGCTAATAATAATGAACAGTTAGTTTGCAGGTGGTGCTCAAGCATGGAAGTGCTGAGGAACGAGTTAGAACGTGAGAGGGAGGCCAGGGTGAGACTTGAAGAAAGCGTGATGCTCCTGACGGCAAAATTAGAATCCCTTGAGACTCCAGTTACGACCCCTCCTGCCTCAGTTTCTACTAATAATATAAATAGTACTAATAGCCCTCTCTCTTCCCCTAGTTCCCAACCCTTCGTTCGAGTGCGAAATGGAGCCCCATTGAGAAAAGCAAAGACCTGTCTACCAGTAATAACAAGCAATAAGTTTTCTGTTTTAGGTTTCGAAGATGCTGATGAACCGGAAATACGACTCGTTGGCGATTCCATTGTTCGAGGGCAGCTCGAGGAATTCTGTGGGAGAAACCCTCGTCGTAGGCGCCGTTACTGCTACCCTGGTGCAAGGGTGGAGGATGTAACTAATAATGTTGATCATTTTACAGACGGTACCACCGAGGACACAATGTATGTTATTCATGTCGGTACTAATAACGTTTTAAATTCTAGATCGGAAGAACTGCTGGCTAGGTATAGAGAGTTATTAGAGCGACTAAAGGAGAAAACTAATAAGATTGTTTTAACAGGTATACTTCCTCGAATTATCCAACGAAGCGATTTCTACAGCAAGGCGACCTATATTAACAATAACCTAAAGTCTCTTTGCCAACAGGAAGGAGTGCATTTTGCAAATTTTTGGAACAGTTTCTACGGCAGGAGGGACTTGTTCCTCGAAGATGGACTTCATTTTAATGACGTTGGAGCTGCGCGTTTAGGAAGACTATTTCATAATACTGTCTCTTCTTTTCAGGCTGCAGCAACCCGAACGGTCCCAGCGTAAATTCCACAAATTTCCCCTGCGCTCGCGAAGGTGTCGCAATTACAAACAATTTGAAGCTCCCCTGCGCTCGCGAAGGTGTCGCAATTACAAACAATTTGAAGGTTCTATCCTTAAATGCTCGTAGCCTACGAAATAAAATAAACGAATTGTTTTCTTTAATTGCTTGTAAAGACTATGATTTAATTGCGATAAATGAATCGTGGCTTAGCACTGAAACACGTGACTTTGTAGGGGAGTATCAAATTAAAGGTTATAGACTTTTTGTTAAAAACAGAAGAGGTAGGCGAGGAGGCGGTGTTATGTTGTATATCAAAGATAATATTGCGAACGTTATAGAAGTAAAGCACTCAATTCCAGAACCGATAGATTCGACTATAGCAGAACTTAAATTGAACGATTTCAAACTTCTTGTTGCGGTTATATATAGGCCCCCTAATCAAACAGCTGATACGGACGAAGCGTTATATCGTGAACTAAAGAGAATAATCGGTAGTGAGCAGGCTTTAGTTATGGGTGACTTTAATTGCGCCAACGTGAATTACGATACAATGCAGGGAGACGCGGAAGGTAATCGTTTAGTTAATTTTCTCGAGGATAGCTTTCTTATTCTAAAGGTTGGGGAATCTACGAGGTTGGACAGTATTTTAGATTTAGTAATAACTACGGATGATAGGCTAATTACTGATCTTCAAGTAATAGAATCGTTAAGCAATAGCGACCACAATATGGTAGAGTTTGTCCTCTCAGTAAGTCACTCGAAACCAACTAACTCGACTAAAATTCCTAACTTCCAGCACGCAGACTTTAGTAAATTTCGAAATAAATTTTCACACGTCAATTGGGAAAACGTAATGGGGAACTCCAACGCAAAACTAATGTGGGAATCGTTCGAAACGGTATTTAGGACTATAAATGAGGAATGTGTACCGTACAAAATTAAGCGTGCGAAAGTAAACAACAAGCCCTTGTGGTTTACTTCTAGAGTAGGAGACATTATAAAGAGTAGAGATAGGGCTTATAGGCTATATAAGTGCGATAAAGATAATCTGTTGTTACGAAACAACTACATATCTCTAAGGCGTGAAGCGAAAAGTGTAATAAAAAAGTCCAAGCGCGCATTTGAAATCTCCATAGCTCGTGACGGTAAAGAAAACCCCAAGCGATTCTTTCAATACGTCAACAATAGAAATCCAGTAAAAAGTGTCTTGGGGCCTTTGAAAAATGTAAACGGAGATCTAGTTTCTGAAAACAAGGAAATGGCTACCTTGCTAAACGAATTTTTTACGTCAGTTTTTACTATAGAAGATCTAACGAATATACCTACGGTCATAGACATAATACCTTTTGATAATGGTAATATTTTGGATAATATCGTGGTTAGTGAAGGGGAAGTAATGCGCTATATTGCTAAACTGAAAACGCGTAAATCACCGGGGCCGGATTCCATATATCCCATACAACTAAAAGAATTAAAAGATAGCAGTGTTGTGCCGCTAACAAAGATTTTTAATGCGTATTTCTGAGGGGTGCGTACCAGATAATTTCAAGTTAGCAAACGTAACACCTATCTTTAAGAAAGGCGATAAAAGTGCGGCGGGAAATTATAGGCCAATCAGTTTAACGTCTGTTGTAGGTAAGCTACTGGAATCAATAATTAGGGATCGTATAGTCGAACACTTAGAAGTGCATAAACTAGTTAGAAATACGCAGCACGGTTTTTGGCGAAACAAATCTTGCTCAACTAATCTTTTAGAATTTTTCCAAAGCGTGGTTGACGTTTACGATAGACATCGGGCGGTTGATGTAGTGTATTTAGATTTTCAAAAAGCGTTTGACACCGTACCGCACAAAAGACTCATTGAAAAAACTAAGGCTCATGGAATCAGGGGTGTAGTAATAAATTGGCTAGAAGAGTGGTTGCGAGGTAGGAAACAGAGGGTGGTCGTTGATGGAGCGGAGTCGTGTTGGGCTAATGTAGCGAGTGGCGTTCCTCAGGGTTCTGTATTGGGCCCCTTGCTTTTTCTTATATACAGGGTGTCCCAGAATTAACTATCTATTTCAATGAAATAGGACAAATTTTTTAAAAACACACTTTTATTTATGTTTATCATGTTTAATATGTTAAAAATGTATAAATTTCTAAATTTTTTTCATAATTTTATTTTCATAATTTTTTCATTATCTGGTCCAATGAAAGACCGTTTGAAGTCATAGAATGGCAAAGAGACTCTCCAAAAGTTAACGTGTGGCTTGGAATGACCAAATCCAAAATTTATGGCCCATTCTTCTTTGCAGAGGCAACTGTAACAGGTACCGTCTACCTTGATATGCTTCAGCAGTTTCTCGAACCACAGCTTCTTGATGATGGCATTCTTGATAATGTTGTGTTTCAACAAGATGGAGCACCATGTCATTATGCTCTAATTGTTCGAGAATACCTCAACAGACGCCTTCCGAATCGGTGGATTGGACGTGGAGGACCTCGACCTTGGCCTCCGCGTTCTCCGGATTTGACACCCCTGGATTTCTTTGCATGGGGTTTCATAAAAACAAAGGTTTATCGCCAAAAGATCAATGCTTCTTGTTGAAACACAACATTATCAAGAATGCCATCATCAAGAAGCTGTGGTTCGAGAAACTGCTGAAGCATATCAAGGTAGACGGTACCTGTTACAGTTGCCTCCGCAAAGAAGAATGGGCCATAAATTTTGGATTTGGTCATTCCAAGCCACACGTTAACTTTTGGAGAGTCTCTTTGCCATTCTATGACTTCAAACGGTCTTTCATTGGACCAGATAATGAAAAAATTATGAAAATAAAATTATGAAAAAAATTTAGAAATTTATACATTTTTAACACATATTAAACATGATAAACATAATAAAAGTGTGTTTTTAAAAAATTTGTCCGATTTCATTGAAATAGATAGTTAATTCTGGGACACCCTGTATATTAACGATTTAGATGTCGGTCTAGTCAGCACAGTTTCAAAGTTTGCGGATGACACGAAGCTGGGTGGTAGGGCGATTAATGACGAAGATAGAGGTAAAATCCAGGAAGATCTGAATAAAATCGTTGATTGGTCAGTCACATGGCAAATGAGATTTAACGTTGATAAGTGCAAAATTTTGCATATAGGTTCGCGTAACGGTAATTTTGCGTATAGTATGTCAGGGAAAGATTTAACAAGCGTAGAGCAGGAAAAAGATTTAGGAGTTATAGTCACTGGTGATTTAAAAGTAGCGAAACAAAGTACAGCAGCGGTCAATAAGGCGAACAAAGTGTTAGGTTTTATAGGTCGAAATTTTGAGTACAAATCGCGCGATATTATAGTTCCTCTTTATAAATCATTAGTTAGACCCCATTTGGAGTACGCGATCCAATTTTGGAATCCCTATATGCGCAAAGATATAGACAAAATCGAAAGAGTTCAAAGACGAGCAACTAAGATGATTCCGTCGCTTAGGTCAAAGTCGTACGAGGATAGGCTTAAGGAGTTAAAATTGACAACACTCGAGACTAGGAGGGTAAGGGGTGATCTAATCCAGGTTTTCAAAATTATGAATGGGTTCGATAACGTAGATAGAGATAGCTTTTTCGAAATATCTCAATATAATAGGACTAGAAATAACGGGTGTAAGTTGACAAGTAGAAGGTTCGAGACAGCAGTTGCCAAAACCTTTTTTACGCATAGAATAGTAAATAGGTGGAATAGTTTGCCGGTAGAAGTAATTAGTAGCACTTCTATAAACATGTTTAAAAATCGATTAGACAAATATGTTGATAGACTGGGTATAGTTTAAGGTAGTAAAAGTAAGGCTTTGTGGTGATCGATCCCACAGCTCAACACAAGTGTTGTGGGATATAGGGAGGCAGCATCTTGGGTTAGGGGATACTCTCTGTCCTTACACACCCCATTTAAAGAGATTCCTCTGCCTAGCGGTGCCCCCCATAGTACTGTGAAGTATTGAAAAACTCATGATCTTCACTTGCCCCACAAACACCTTGAAATGGGAGACCCAAAATGGGTGCACACACATTCTACATTACTGTACAGTCTTTACAGCCACACCTACACTTTTCCTCCTAAGTATATATATTGTAATGTATATGTAAATTTTGACTTGGTCCGCAATCGACATGGACCGTGACTTATTTTTCGTTGGCAAGGTACTAGTATTGATGGATACCGTAATGAAATTGACTGGATTCTTTGGATCTGATATATTTGCATGTTGGTTATAAATAGATATAGAGTGTAACATATTTGTGGATAGAGTCTATTATGACTTGATCCTCTGGATCCAGAGATTCTATCTTTAGTTTTAAATCGATAATTAATTAGTTTTAAATCGATAATTAATTAGTTTTAAATTGATAATTAATTAGTTATGCAAAAATTGGTCTTTGCCAATGTACAGGCAGTTTTTGCATAAATTTCTTATGTTCTTGTGGTTCGGAACCCACGTAAAATTGTAGGTCCCCTCCGCCACCACGGAGGACATACACAATTACGAACACAGTTAGGTAGACCAACCATGAGTGGATCCTAGGGTCTTTGTTGGTCTGTAACATTGTAACATTGTAACATATTATATATATATATATATATAAATCAGATCACACATGGCCCAAATAGAGTGGAGAATAGTCTTAGAGAATAAAACAACGGAGGAAATGCTAACAACCTTGGAAGAAAAGACTGAAAATTTTAGAAAAATATGCTTTGAAAGCACAGCCAAAAGGAAAGAGGAACTCGCTAGAGAGGCAAAAAAGAGAAGAATATTCCACAAAGAAAGAAAGTAGCAGCGAAGTTAGCTAATTGCGGAGACAATAATACCAGGAAAGCAATACAAGAAAATTGGAGAGTATCGATATGGAAATACAAAACCTGATTAAGGGCCATACAGAGAGGGAAGAGGAAAAGGCGGTAGAAGCATAAAGGAAAATCCAAAATACTTCTATAGCTATGGGAAAAGGAAAACAAAAACACGTGCTAACATCGGGCCCTTAAGGAAAGGAAATAATGAACTACAGACGGTCTAAAAGAAATATCTGAAACATTGAGAACCCAGTATGAATTGGTTTTCAGTGCCCCAAAAGTGACAAGGCGATACCTGACATAGGTGCATTCTTCGAAGAGAAATTGCAAGGAGAATGTATAACATATTTTGATTTTACCCAGAAGATATAGCGAGAGCTATAGTACAATAAAATCACATTCAGCTGCAGGTCCAGACAAATGGAACGCACTACTGATTAAAAACTGTAAAAATGAAATAGCTACACCCTTATACTGGATATGGAAACGATCCCTAGACACTGGGGAAATACCGAGCATCTTGAAAAGAGCGAACATTGTCCCTATATAAAGGAGGGGGATAGATCTCAAACAAAGAACTATAGACCAGTGTCATTGACGTCCCACGTCACCAAAATATTTGAAAGAATAGTCAGAGAAAATTTATGACTTCTTGGAGACACTGGAAAGATTCACGAAAATCAACATGGATTCAGATCAAGAAGATCATGCCTATCACAACTTATAGAGCACTATAACAATATCCTAGATGCACTTGAAGGCAATGAAAACTATGATGTCATATACACGGATTTTGCTAAAGCTTTCGAAAAATGTGATCATGGTATAATAACACGTAAAATGAAACACATGGGAATAACAGGCAAAGTGGGAAAATGGATCTATAACTTCCTCAGAGAACGTATACAGGTCGTCAAAATTCAAGGTGTATCATCATCAGAATCAGAAGTATGCAGCTCAGTACCACAAGGTACACTACTGGCCCCACTCCTGTTCATTATCATGCTAACAGACATAGACAGTGGAGTAAACAGCAACAGTATAGTAACATCCTTGCGGACGATACAAAGATCAGCAAAAAACTCAGCGATGGAATGAAGTGGAGGACTTGTAGAGGGACACGAACAAAATATACAAATGGTCAGAAGACAACAATATGACTTTTAACACCGAGAAATTTCAGCTCCTGAGATATGGTAGAAATAAGAAACTTAAACAAACTACATATTATGCTTCAGATAGACAGGAAATTCAGAGAAGCACGAAAGCAGTCGACTTGGGGGTAATAATGACCGATGATGCCAAATTCGAGACAGAAAATCAGATAGCGATAAACAAAGCAAAAAGAGTCGCGGGACAGGTACTAAGAACGTTAAAAAAAACTGGTACCAAACCTCAAACCAAACCCAATTACCATCCAAACAACGCTGGAAAATAGGAAAGGCAGAATGTGTAGTGTTCCCAAATTAAAGGCCCGACAAGGGACTCGTCAACACTGAAGGAAAATAGCTTGGTTGTTTGGGGGCCAAGACTTTTTAACTATCTTCCAAAGGACCTCAGAAACGTTACGGGTCAAGTTGAAGCCTTCAAGAGGAGACTAGATGCCTGGCTCAGGACGGTAGCAGATGAGCCGGGTGTACCTGGCTATGTGCGGTGGAGAGCGCAAGAGAGAAACTCGCTTCTCCACCAAGCCAGGCCTAGAGGAGTGGCCACCAGCTTGACCTTCGTCTGAAGAGAGACCAACACACGGAACCAGCTCCCAAACTTCATAAATGCTTACCTTAGCATGTTGTTCGTCTTAATTGAGAAGTTGCTCGATGTGTCCCCCTTCCTGCTCAACGCAGGCCTCCAAACGTGGACGCCACTGATCAATACACCTGTTTAGTGTTTACATATCATTGAGACACCTTCTCCCAGCCGAGCAGAATTCTTTCGCGTAGTTCATCTATGTCTCTTATATTGGTACCAGGGATGTAAACTTTGAACTTCAGGACTTCCCAAACACCATAATCTAGTGGTGAAAGATCGAGGCTACTAGCTGTCCACATACTGGGTTCGAAAATCTGGTGTTTCGTTCTGAAGGAATGTGACAGTTTGGCGTGCTCTGTGAGCAGGGGCTCCATCTTGTTGGAAAGTATATCTTTCACCACTAATTCGTCGAATATCAGTTAGATAGAGTGAAAGATATACTTTCCAACAAGATGGAGCCCCTGCTCACAGAGCACGCCAAACTTTCACATTCCTTCAGAACGAAACACCGGATTTTATCGAACCCAATATGTGGACGGCTTACGACTTCTGATTGAACGAGGTCTATGGTGTAGTGGATAGCATATCTGAAGGGCAATCGGATGATCCCGGGTTCGATTCCCGGGTGGTACCTCATTTTTCATTTGTTCGTTCTCCCTCCTCATCTTGTGCGGAACGCTCTTCTACACAAGCGTCGTTCTTTACATTAATTATACTGTGTGTTGTTTGCAGTTAAAATGTATATATGTACGGCATGTGAAGGTGCCCCCTCAGGGCATTGGTTTCTGCTCGTATGTAGGAGAATTAAGACTTCCGATTGATCGAGGTCCATGGTGTAGTGGATAGCATATCTGACCGGCAATCGGACGATCCCGGGTTCGATTCCCTGGTGGTACCTCATTTTACATTTGTTCGTTCTCCCTCCTCATCTTGTGCGGAACGCTCTTCTACACAAGCGTCGTTCTTTACATATATACAGTATATATATATATATATATATATATATATATATATACATACAGGTATAAAGAGTTATACATCTGTTTATACAATATTATACGTGACCACGCATGACTTTTGCATAATGCAGAGTGCAAATTATAGATATGTAATTTGTGTAGCCTGTAACCATTTTCGGACGAACTTTTACAATTCATTGCTCTACTTTTGGATCTTTTCCAAATGGACGACCCCAGAGGATTTAGCTGAAAATTTGTATACTAATAAATTTTTATATTCTAATAACGAAAATGACATTATTTTCCTGGAGAAATATGCGCAACAACGAAAAAATTTGCATTTATATGCGCATTAGTTGCATGCGCATGACCGTTATCTAAATTATGTAGTGTTATGTAGTGGGTTTTACAAAATAAAACGCAGAAAATATCCTTTATTTATTAAAATGTACGATATTTAATAATATTTTAATAAATAAGTCTTCACTTGCATCCATTTTTCTCCATATGAACTCGCATAAACAGTAATTTTTGTTGTTATTAATGTTTATTTGTTGCCTGCTTAGACCTAGTTTAGTCTGAATATTATTGTTGTAGTGTGAACATATGATAATGCAGTACTATGATCTATCTACTTGCGAGTTGCTCCCGGTCAATTTGAATGCCCGGTTAGGTCAACTGTACCCCTTGACGATTGGTTAGGTTGAATGATGATATTTTCGTTAGTTAACCTAACCAATCGTCAAGGGCGTACAGTTGATCTAACCGGGCATTCAATTAACCGGGTGCCAACAGCAACCTCGTATCCGGGCGTCATGAGTCCGTGTAAACTAAATAACAGCATACGCCATGCAAACTAGTGTGCATATAAATGCAATTTTGTCGTATGTTGCGCATATTTCTCCAGGAAAATAATGTCATTTTCGTTATTAGAATATAAAAATTTAAGTTATAACAAATTTTCAGCTAAATCCCGTGGGGTCATCCATTTAGAAAATATCCCTACTTTTCATCTTTTCTCATTAAAATTCATACATTTACTTCAGATTTCAGGAGCCCTTTCGGCGATTAACTGATCTCACAACCTATTAGTCAATCAAAAACTTCCGTCTCCTTGTCGGTTTCCTGTCTTTAATTTATAGTGTTTCAGGCCAACAAAGACCCTAGGATCCACTTATGGCTGGTCTACTTAACTGTAGTTGAGTTGTGATTGCGCATGTCCTCCGTGGTGGCGGAGGGGACCTACAATTTTACGTGGGTTCCGAACCACAAAACCTTAATTTTACTACCTTAAACTATACCCAATCTATCAACATAAGAACATATGCGTCTAATCGATTTTTAAACATGTTTTATAGACGTGCTACTAATTACTTCTTCCGGCAAACTATTCAAGCTATTTTATTATTCTATACGTAAAAAAGTTTTGGCAACTTCTGTTTCGACCTTCTACTTGTTAACTTACATCCGTCTTTGAACTCTTTCGATTTTATCTATATCTTTGTGCGTATATGCGGATTCCAAAATTGGATCGCGTACTCCAATGGGGTCTAACTAATGTTTTATAAAGAGGAATAATAATATTGCGCGATTTGTATTCAAAATTCCTAGCTATAAAAGCTAGCACCTTGTTCGCCTTATTGACCGCTGCTGTACTTTGTTTCGCCACTTTTAAATCACCAGTGACGAAACTCCTAAATCTTTTTCCTGTTCTTCGCTTGCCAACTCCTTCCCTGACAACTACTATACGCAAAATTACCGTTACGCGAACCTATAGTAAAATTTTGCACTCATCGACGTTAAATCTCATTTGCCATGTGACTGACCAATCAACGATTTTGTTCAGATCTTCCTGGATTTTACATCTGTCTTCATCATTAATTGCCCTACCACCCACCTTCGTGTCATCCACAAACTTTGAAACTGTACTGACTAGGCCGACATCTAAATCGTTAATATATATAAGAAAAAGCAAGGGGCCCAATACAGAACCCTGAGGAACGCCGCTCGCTACATTAGCCCAAGACGACTCCACTCCATCAACGACCACCCTCTGTTTCCTACCTCGCAACCACTCTTCTATCCAATTTATTACTACACCCCTGATTCCATGAGCCTTAGTTTTTCCAATGAGTCTTTTGTGCGGTACGGTGTCAAACGCTTTTTGAAAATCTAAATACACTACATCTACCGCCCGATGACTATCGTAAACTTCAATCACGCTTTGAAAAAAAATCTAAAAGATTAATTAAGCAAGATTTGTTTCGCCTAAAACCGTGCTGCGTATTTCTAATCAAGTTATGCAGTTCCAAGTGTTCGACAATACGATCCCTAATTATTGATTCCAGTAGCTTACGTACAACAGACGTTAAATTGATTGGCCTATAATGTCCCATCGTACCTTTATCGCCTTTCTTTAAAATAGGTGTTACATTTGCTAACTTGAAATTATCTTTTACGCACCCCTCAGAAATAGGCGCATTAAAAATCTTTGTTAGCGGCACAACAATGCTTTCTTTTAATTGTTTTAGTTGTATGGGATATATGGAATCCGGCCCCGGTGATTTATGCATTTTCATTTTATCAATATAGCGCATTACCTCTCTTTCACTAACCACAATATTATCTAAAGTATTACCATTGTCAAAAGGTATTATGTCTATGACCGTAGGGATATTCGTTACATCTTCTATTGTAAAAATTGACGTAAGAAATTCGTTTAGCAGGGTAGCCATTTGCTTGTTTTCAGAAACTAGCTCTCCTTCATAATTTTTCAAAGGCCCCAAGACACGCTTTACTGGATTCCTATTATTGACGTATTGAAAGAATCGCTTTGGGTTTTCTTTGCCGTCACGAGCTATGGAGATTTTAAAATCACGCTTGAACTTTTTTATAACGCTTTTCGCTTCACGCATTAGAGATATGTAGTTGTTTCGTAACCACAAATTGTCTTTATCGCACTTATGTAGCCTATAAGCCCTATTTCTACTCCTTATAATATCCCCTACTCTAGAAATATACCACAAGGGTTTGTTATTTACTTTCGCACGCTTAATCTTGTACGGCACACATTCCTCATTTTTTGTCCTAAATACTGTTTCAAACGATTCCCACATTATTTTTGCGTTGGAGATCCCCATTACGTTTTCCCAATTGATGTGTGACAATTCATTTCTAAATTTACAAAAGTCTGCGTGCTGGAAAGTTAGGAATTTTAGTCGAGTTAGTTGGTTTCGAGTGACTTACTGAGAGGACAAACTCTACCATATTGTGATCGCTATTTCTTAACGGTTCTATTACTTGAAGATCAGTGATTAACCTATTGTCCGTAGTTATTACTAAATCTAAAATACTGTCCAACCTCGTAGGTTCCCCAACCTTTTGAATAAGATATCTATCCTCGAGAAAATTAACTAAACGATTATCTTCCGCGTCTCCCTGCATTGTATCGTAATCCACGTTGGCGCAATTAAAGTCACCCATAACTAAGGATTGCTCACTACCTATTATTTTCTTAAGTTCACGATATAACGCTTCGTCCGTATCAGCTGTTTGATTAGGTACCCTAAGAGGTAGATGGCTTTAATCGGAATTTTAGGTGATCTTAGTTTGACAAGCCTATTCTATGTAAAAAAGTGTGCCGATTCCAAAAAAAGCAGCCTTATTGACCCCAGCTACGACAAAATGGCCATTTTGGAGACGTTTTAATAGGCTTATCAAATTAAACTCACCTAAACTTCTGATTAAAGCCATCTACCTCTTAGGGAAACCATAAATCATGGCCCAATGAGTGGCACACTGTTTGACTAATGTTTTTATTTTTTGCAGATGGATGATGGTGTGGAGGTGCCTTTGCGGTGTGTGCTGCATGCGAGTGGTGATGCAGTGGTTCCATTTACTAAACAAACGTAGAAAAAAGCCGGGGACACAGCTGAAGCCAGAAAACAATATCAGATGAGTTTTAAATACCTTGCTATATGTGAAGCCATTTATTTTAACGCTGAACCACTTGTTAGAAAATCTAGAAGAGGAAGAACCATTGTTGTCCCAAGGCGATACGATGACTAAGCTGATTGATGCAGCATTGCTTGAATATATATTAAGTTAAGGTGTGTATATATATCCATCTCATAATTGTAAGGTTAGTGAAAAATTAAATTAATTTAGAGCTAGCATTTTTGAGCTCTTGTGGCATCATTGTTTGGTCACACTGTTGGCATCATTTTGAGACGCTGCGCGTCTTTCTACTCGTTTGTGGAAGGTCGTACGTAAAGGTGTGGTTTGATAGAGAGCTCTCTTGCAATTCAGTTTGGTTGTTTAGATACATGATTGTTGCATCGTGCAATAGTCCAGGTTGCGTTGTTGTTGCAACGTTCATAAAGAAGACCACAAATAGTACCCTTTTGTTTACCTTTTAAGTTCATGTAATTTAAGGTCTAAGGTAGGCCCGCATCGAGTCAGCAACCTGAGGTTACCCTGAGGTAGGACCTAATAGGATCTCAAATCCGTAAAGTTTAATTTAGCTTAACTTGGGCTTTAGGTAGAACTTGCCCTTTAGAATTTGGCCGTTCACGGCTCAGCTGGGATTTCGAACCCGACAAATAAATAAAATAACATGGTCCTTCAGAACCGGATTTCTACCCCAAGACTGAGTCAGTGACCATTTTTCGGCAAAGTTCTGATTGTGCAAATTGTATCCCAAGTTAGGCCTAGACGGGTTGAGTATTATTGAATTAAGGTCCCAGGGTAAAGTTTGGTCGCCCAATTGCGAAACTTGGCCAGTCGTCTGTCGTTTTTTGGCCTACTTTTTTTCCGGTTTGGTTAATTTTGGGTTATTATTGAATTAAGGTCCCAGGGTAAAGTTTGGTCGCCCAATTGCGAAACTTGGCCAGTCGTCGGTCGTTTTTGGCCTATATTTTTCTGGTTTGGTTAATTTTGGGTCATTATTGAATTAAGGTCCTGGGGTGGAAAATTTGGTATTCCATACTGGTGTTTGGTTAGTACCCCACTCAGCAATTCAGTTTATTTGAAAGTAAAATTTGCGTTTGATCAGTTTGGTTAAGTATTTCTGCCAATTCAGCTCATTTGGTATTGAGCCCAAGGGTTGTTTACATTGAAGATGAGTGCATCTGAATTGAACAAATTTATAAAAAGGAGAAGTGCCTACAAAGGTCTAATTACAAAGGTCATTGCCACTATAGATTCTGCCATAGAGCAAGAGGATTTACGCTTAGTGACTGCGAAGCTTGCCATATTAGAAACTAAAAAGGTTGCTCTAAGTGAGGTAAATGTTAAAATTGAGGCTCTTATAGAAGAGGATGAAATAGAAAATAACATAATTTACTTTGAAGAGATTATTGATGATATGACTAACGTAGGCCTCCGAGCAAAAGAGTTTAGCAGCTCAGTACAGTTAGAGACCAGGTCTAATAATGAAACACAACACTCAACAAATGATGCTTGTGAAGTTAAGGTTAACAGATCTGTGTTCAATTACCGAGGCTTGTACTCAAAACATTTTCTGGGAGTATTCAGGAATGGCAAGGATGGGCAGACAGTTTTCAATCAGCAGTTCATTCTAGTCAAGTGTTAAGTGCCGTGGAGAAGTTTAATTATTTGCGGTCCCTCTTGGAAGGGGAGGCAGCAAAGACTATAGCAGGATTAGCATTAACAGAGGCTAATTATAATGTGGCTTGGGATATATTAAAGAAACGGTTTGGTAAGCCAGAGATCTTAATTAAAAGCCACCTCCGTGCACTTTTAACTATACCTCCTGTTAATAATCCTAATAGTGTCAAGGAGTTACGGCAGTTATATGATGAATTTGAAATTAGAACTAGGTCTCTGGACAACTTGGGTGTAGGAATGGAAAAGTATGGTATAATGTTGGTTCCTACACTAGAGTCTAAATTGCCTAGCTCAATTTTGCTTGAATTAAGTAGGGGACACTCTGCAGAACATGTGTACATCCCCTTTCAGAGTTAAGTCTTTTAGGCACAGAATTAGCAAGACGAGAGGGAGTTGAGTTTGCACAGTGGGATGGTAAACAAGAGGACAAAGGCAGGCACAGCACCAAAGTTTCCACAAAAAGGAATAGCCCAGGTACAGTGTCAGCTCTACATGCCTCTTCTGAGAATAAATTAAAGGGAATCAAGGAATGTATATTTGCGAAGGCAACCACAAGTCATATAAATGTGAGGTGGCTGAGGCCTTACCCTTTGAGGAGAGAAAGGACAGGGTAACTAAGTCCACAGCATGTTTTAAATGTTTTTTGAAAGGTCATAGAGCAAGGTTTTGTAAGTTTAAAATTTTGTGCAAAAAATGTCATGGTAGGCATCAGCCATTATTGCGTGAAAACACTCTTAGTAGGCCTACCCCAGAAGTAGAGACATCAGTGGCACATGCCACTGCTATGCAAGGGAGTAAAAGTAAAGGGGGATTATTGCAAACAACTGCAGCCTTATTAATTGGGAATGAGGGAGAAGCTACTGTAAGAGTGTTGTTTGATAGTGGTAGCCAGTGTAGTTTTATTAAGACCAGAATTTCCAGAAAATTGAAGTTTAAAGAACTTAAGAGGGAAAATTTAAGAATTTCTGGGTTTGGGGGTTCCGTTCAAAACCGAACCAAATTTAAGAAGGTAGAAGTTCTGGTTAAAGGGTTGTTACCGCAAAGTCCCACTATCAAGGTCCAAGCTGTAGAGATTGAGGAACTTTGTGCTCCAGTCACTACTTGTTTAGATATGGCATGTGTCCAAGAATTGCAAGTTAAAGGAATTAATTTGGGCAATAATAAGTTTGAGGGAACAGAAGATATTAGTCTTTTGATTGGAGCTGACTATTATTGGGACTTCATCACTGGTAATATTGTCCGTACATCTCAAGGCCCAGTAGCTATTGAAAGTAAGCTAGGCTGGATGCTACATGGTAGTTATTGCAATGAAATGGAAGTTAAGGCTCTCTTTGTTAAGATTGAGGAGAACAGCCATGGTCTGGAAAGGCATTTGAAAGCATTTTGGGAACTTGAATCTATTGGTATAAAGGACAACCAGGCAAGTATAGTGAACAATGATGTTTTAGAGCACTTTGAAAAGGGATTGGGTTTAGAGATGGTTGCTATGAAGTTGGCCTACCATGGAAGGATTCTTGCAAACCCGGTTCAAACCTTCAGCTAGCTAATCGGAGGTTGGAGACTTCATTGTACAGGCTAAGAAAAAATGAGGAGTTGTTAATTGAATACGATGAGGCCATCCTAAGTTATGTAAGGGAGGGCTATGCTGAAAGGGTGCAAGGTGAGCTGGTGAGCCAGGAGGCACATTATCTGCCACACCATGCAGTGGTACGGCGAGACAAAACTACCACCAAACTGGGTAGTTTTTGATGGCTCAGCCAAGGACAAAGGTGGTGTGTCCTTGAATGACTGTTTGGATGCTGGGCCAAATTTAAATGCAGATTTATTTTCCTTGTTACTGAGATTCAGGTTTGGTAGAGTAGCATTGACTGCAGATGTGAAGCAAGTTTTTGCGGATAAAGTTAAAACCAGAGGACAGAGATGCAGTAAGGTATCTGTGGGTGGATACGAAAGACTGTTGGAAAATGAACCTAAGGTTCAAGCATATAGAATGAAGTCAGTGTTGTTTGGCCTCAGCTCTAGTCCATTTCTGTTGGCAGCTACTATGCAGTACCATTTTAAGAAATATTCTGAAGTCTATCCTAACACTATTGAACACATAAGGAAAAATTTTTATGTTGATGATTTGCTATGTTCCGTGGATAATACAGAAATGGCTAAACAGATATTCATGGAGGCTAGAGCTATAATGAGGGAGGCTGGCATGGAGCTCAGAAAATGGCAGACCAATCATTCGCAATTACAAGAGTTTATGAGTCATTCCTCTGTAGTACCTGATGCAGCAGAAAGTATTGAGGATTCTGGTATTAAGGAGTTGTGGGCAATAGACGCAAAGGTGCTAGGCATCGTTTGGCAGCAAGATGATGATTTGTTTACCTTCAATGGGAAATCTTTAGTAGAGCTGGCCGAGAATGAGACAAGGTGGACAAAACGTACAGCTCTTAGTTTGGCTTCGAAGGTCTTTGATCCTCTTGGATTCCTGGCTCCATTTGTGATAAAGTCAAAAATTTGGTTTCAGAGCCTCTGGGAAATTGGACTTGGTTGGGACCAAGAGTTACCTGATCATATGGTGGTAAGGTGGAAATATTGGTTCAAAGAATTGGCACATCTTGGAGACATTGAAATCCCAAGATGGTACTTTGGAGAGTTGAACAATAGTCCAGACAATTTGGAGCTGCACATCTTTTGTGATGCAAGTGAGGAAGCCTATGCAACTTGTATTTATATAAGGCGCATTGCAAGAAGAAGTAAGTTGCAGGTTGGTTGCTGCAAAGAGTAGAGTAGCACCTTTGAAAAGGCTTTCTGTTCCAAGGTTGGAATTGATGGGTGCCGTTATTGCTAGTCGGCTTGCAATTACAGTGCGAAAGTCTTTGGCCCTCTATGAAATTCCAAGCTATTATTGGACAGACTCCACTATAGTTTGGCACTGGTTAAGAAGTCAGGCAAGGAAATGGAAACCATTTGTTGCCAATAGGGTGGAGGAAATTCAAGCGCACACAGATCCCAAGCAATGGAAGCATTGTCCAGGCATCCAAAACCCCGCTGATTTACCAACACGAGGAATTTCGGTGAAAGATCTTTCACAATCAAGTTTGTGGTGGAATGGGCCAGAGTGGCTAAAACTTGGAAGTGAAAACTGGCCTTCTAATCAGCCTATTGTAGGAGAATGCCAGGCTGAAGAAGCATGGGTGAGTGAGGTGAGAAAATGCGCTGTGAACAGTTGTCAAGTTATGCAGCAGGACCCATATTGAGGCTTGAGGACATTAGCAGTCTGAAAAGATTGTTAAGAGTGACAGCATGGGTATATAGATTTACCAACAACATTAAGGGAGAAACAAGAAGGGAAGGAATTCTGAACAGTAATGAGATTCAGCAAGCCAGGAAATACTGGGTGGTATATGCAGAAGAAAAAATTTGGTGAAGAGAGAGAATTGCTCACCAGCCATCCATTACAGGTTCTACCAACACATTCTGCGCTCAAGGGTTTGGATGTGTTTTTGGATCAGGATTTATTGAGAGTAGGAGGTAGACTACAGTTTTCTGGGCTTCCAGAGGAGAAAGACATCCAATTTTGCTACCTTCTGGGGGGCACTTTGTGGACCTTTTGATCCTGGATACTCATCATAAGCTGTTACATGCTGGAGTTAGAGAAGTGATAATAGAGATTAGACAACAATTTTGGATTCTCAAAATTAGACAAGTAGTGAAAAGGTCTTGCATAAATGTGTGGTTTGCAAGCGTTGGAGTGCAAAGCCTTATTATGAAAAGGTGGCTCCACTTCCAAGAGAACGGTGTGTCTATACTGCCCCATTTGATGTAGTGGGTAGACTTTGCAGGGCCAGTCTATGTGTATGAGCGAGGGGAGTCTAACAAGGGTTATATGTCTTTTCACCTGTGCTACCACCAGAGCAATCCATTTGGAGTTGGTAAGCAACTTAAGTAGTGATGTATTTCTTTTGGCCTTTAAACGGTTTGTGAACAGAAGGGTTTCCCAAATAAATCATATCGGATAATGCAAAAACCTTCAAAAGGCTGCAAAGGAACTCCAAGAAATTTGGTCCTTGCTAAAAGAGGAAGGATTCCAATCCTACTTTTCACACCAAGGGTACAGTGGGAGTTTATTGTTGAGAGAGCACCATGGTGGGGAGGATTTTGGGAAAGGCTAGTGAGAAGTGTAAAGTGTCCATTAAAGAAACTTTTAGCTAATGCTCATTTGAGCAAGAAGAATTCTCTACTGTTTTATGTGATAGAAGCAATGGTGAACAGTAGGCCTATCACTTTTGTTTACATAGTAGGCAGGATGCAGAGCCATTGACACCAAATCATTTTCTTTGTGGTAAACGATTAACATCAAACCCCAGTGTGCCAAAGACTTGCAGCCCATCCAGAGCACTCAAGGAGAGTTAACCAGACGGTTCAGGTACCTTGAAGAGCTACAAGATCAGTTTGGAAGAGGTGGCAGATGGAATACTTGCCAGAACTCAATTATTACCCATCAGGCAAGGTAAAGGGCTCCAATGCAATTGTATCAAGGTGGGAGAAGTGGTAATGATTGGGGATGAAAGACCAAGGCATGCTGGAAGCTTGGCATAATTGAAGAGTTGTTTGTTGCAAAGACAATTTAGTTAGGTCTGCACTGGTAAAGACTTCAGGAGGAAAGTTAAAGAGACCTATACAAAAACTCTATGCTTTAGAAATCAGCAAAAAACAGATAGTCAAGATGAAACATTTGAGTTACAGCCTCATGAAGAGGCTTGGCTAACCTTGCAGAAGGTAATGACAACAATGCCGCTTCGGTGGGGAGTGTTAGAAAATCTAGAAAGGAAGAACCATTGTTGTCCCAAGGCGATACGATGACTAAGCTGATTGATGCAGCATTGCTTGAATATATATTAAGTTAAGGTGTGTATATATATCCATCTCATAATTGTAAGGTTAGTGAAAATTAAATTAATTTAGAGCTAGCATTTTGAGCTCTTGTGGCATCATTGTTTGGTCACACTGTTGGCATCATTTTGAGACGCTGCGCGTCTTTCTACTCGTTTGTGGAAGGTCGTACGTAAAGGTGTGGTTTGATAGAGAGCTCTCTTGCAATTCAGTTTGGTTTGTTTAGATACATGATTGTTGCATCGTGCATAGTCCAGGTTGCGTTGTTGTTGCAACGTTCATAAAAAGACACAAATAGTACCCTTTTGTTTACCTTTTAAGTTCATGTAATTTAAGGTCTAAGGTAGGCCCGCATCGAGTCAGCAACCCTGAGGTTACCCTGAGGTAGGACCTAATAGGATCTCAAATCCGTAAAGTTTAATTTAGCTTAACTTGGGCTTTAGGTAGAACTTGCCCTTTAGAATTTGGCCGTTCACGGCTCAGCTGGGATTTCGAACCCGACAAATAAATAAAATAACACCACTGTCTCGTTATGGCTTTCACAATGGCTGTTACAGTAAATTTATCGCTTATCAGATACAGTCAAAGGAAAAGAAAACATGTTCCGACAAAACATTCTTAAAACAGATCTATGGTAAAGAAGCCACTAGTGGCTACTATCTCAACTACTGGGTTGCTGGGAAGGAATTGTATTTTCTGCAATGGTCCGGACCGCAAGCATTTCCCCAGTGGTTTTGAAATACTATCTCTATGTGAGACTACACAAGCACAGGACAGTATTATAAATGCTGCAAGGCAACTGAAAGACACAGACTTTCTTCATGAATATGAACACATTGACTTCATAGGAAGAAGGTCAGTACCATAAGAAATGCAGCAAAAGGTATATTTCCATGCAGGCCGCCGCTTCCATTAAGCGAGGTTAGTAAATGCTAAGGGCGCCAAAGATCTGGGGGGCGCCAGCGCCTCCCGCCCTGTGCACGTCTGATAGTATTTGTAAGAACAACATGAAAAAAATAATGAAGAATGAGAAGCATAGACAAATGATGAAAGGTTGTACGACGTATGTACACCAGTTTAGCTTGACTGATATTTACATAATTAACTTATTCCTTATTGGGTCATTATAGAACTTCACTATCACGACCTTTAACCCTTTAGGGACGGGAGTCGTAAATAAGCGATTTAAAAATGTTGCGCGCATCAGACGGGAGTCGTCAATAGCGACTCGGCTATTTACGGCTTAATATAAGTTCCGGGAGTCGTCCAATAAGCGAATAACTGTTTTTATGTGACTATGCCCTTCTTGCTTGGAAAAAACAGTAGATATGTCCCTTTTTGCACGCATATTTTAGCACTTTTGAGCGTTCTGATTTGTTACTACATATGCCTCGCTTTACTCGCTGTTTTGATTGGTCATGACACTTTCTAACTGTGAATGATTTTATAATTTTATAATAAATGTATGTATTAGCAAATTAAAATAGATCAGTGTAAGGCAAATAGTTTCTTCAATATGGTACCTTGATTACTTTGTGGGCAAACCCAATCGTGAAGTGGGAGGCGGGTGGGGGCGCCAGCTGCAGTCCTGCTAAGGGCGCCAAATAGGCTGCGCCGGACCTGTTTCCATGGCTGCTAATGGCTGTGGCCAAACAACAAGGTGCAACGTACACAAAGGGACGAGATCTGCTTTCTTAAGATTACTTACGTATATAGAGTCTGAGATCTTTCTGAAAGAAGCTTCCAGAAATTGGTTGATATCATAAAAACTTCATTGAATTTCTCAAAGAAGAAGGATTCGAGGAGCCTACCTCTGACCCATACCATCTTTTGTCCAAAATCTCAGAACACTATGGCAGCAAGCTTTAAGTTGATCAGACAGCAAGAAACAAGGTACCTATCTCTCTATTGCAAAGGATGCCATGGCCCAAGGAAATTAAGAATTAGCTTTGTTCCTCAGAGAAGATCAAGAAGCTCAGTGAGAATAAACTCTCAAGCCTATTACAGTAGAAGCATCCATGATGGCCAGTGTCCAAATATACGTGCTGAAATATTAGAGTTTTATTAGGATTCTGTATACTGGAACAAAAGATGAAGCCAGTCAGAGTGGAGCGGCATGTTGAATCATCAGCTGAAGATGATATCTACAAAGCTACTGGTGGAACAGTGAAGCCATCTAAACACATACTGCTGGACATGGGTTTAAAGAGTATTACCAGCTCCAGGAAGATTCAAGAAGTTGTTAATCACTTTGGCCACTGCATAGGATATCATGCTGCAGAAGAATACGAGACTGAAATTGCTGCTAATATTATTGAGAAAAACCGAGTTCTTCCTGATGGCCTAGAAGCAAGTGAAGGACTAAGCACAAACACAGCATGGGACAACTATGATGAATCAATGTATCATGACACACAAGGCATCTGTATTCAAAATGAAGTTCCGGTTATATCGTCACCAACAGCAACAACGACAACATCCACAACAACAACAATTACTACACATCCTATTTCTGTGAACAAACGAAAGAAGAGAAGTCTTGAAATACCCAATCCAGAACTCGAACCTTGCCTTGAAATCACGAAATTTCAAAACTGCACTTATGAAGTTCTCCATGGATGAATGGAAAGATAACAAGTACGCACCTATCATAAAACAAACGAGAGTTCTTGTTGCACATGAGGAGCAGTGTCTGCAATATATAGCAACTCTATCAGGAAATGTAGAACACAATGAGGCACCTGAGTATGTATACCCACACGTGGAGGCCGATACCATGCTGGTGTAGCATCTCAGCGTGCTGTCAAAAACAAGACCAAGCCAAATGACCCAGACTCTCCTTTACGGAAAATTAAAGGTATTGATGCAGGCATGCTTCCTCCCTGCAAAGATGTTCTGGATCAAAAGTTAGCTAGGTGCAACTATGCGGCATATCTCTGGAAGCATGCGCATCTAAGAGATCCACTAGAGAACATGCGACCCACAGACCATGGTTGGAAAGAGGTTAATGGAATTTTTCTACCAGTCTGGTTTACTGGCAGTCAAATGCCAACCATGCTTTCTGAGACCATGGAACCGGAGGATGTTGCAGATGGAAATGAAGGTGTTGAGGACGAAGACAATGATAGTATTTCCGATACTGATTCAGAGGACGAAGATGACAGTGATGATGATGGAGATGATTAATTAAATGTTGTTAATGTTCTTGTTAAATGTTAATAAACCATAATCACCTAAAATATACATTTGGCCAAAAAGTGTCCAAAATGGCCATTTTGTCGTAACTGGGGTCAATAAGACTGTTTTTTTTTGGAATCAGCACCTATTTTTACAGAGAATACGCTTGTCAAACCATAATCACCTAAAATTCTGATTAAAGCCATCTACCTCTTGGAGTAATGGGGCCTAATGTAATGGCAACAAGAAGTTTGAAATCGTTCAATTTAAGTTCTGCTATAGTCAAATCTATCGGTTCTGGAATTCTGTGCTGTACTTCTGTAACGTTCGCAATATTATCTTTGATTATAACCTCTAATTTGATACTCCCCTACAAAGTCACGTGTTTCAGTGCTAAGCCACAATTCATTTATCACAATTAAATCATAGTCTTTACAAGCAATTAAAGAAAAAAAATTCGGTATATATATATAATATATATATATTATATATAATATAATATATATATATATATATATATATATAATATATATATATATATATATATTAGGGTGGAGCGAAAATACTTTTTTTCTAGTATGAAGTTCTAATAGTGATTAAAAGTTGTATTTAGTGGACGATATATACCTGCCAAAATATGAGTTCATTTGTTTAATATTTTCAGCTGCCACCAGGGGGCTAAAGTTAACACAATTTTGGGTAAAAAGGAAAAAATGCTTCTATTTTAGGTTTATCAAACTATTATAAAGTTTTATCTTAGAATTATCTAATAGTTTGATTAAGATTCGTAAATGATAAGAATTCGTTATGTAAAAATGCCTTTTCATATGCTTAATATCTTCAGCTGCCACAAGAGGGCTGAAGTTAACTTAAAAATGACAATTAAGTATGATTCTGTATTTACTTGAAAAAGGGAACAGTAATAAATTAGGATGTCTCTCCTCCTTTTATACTGGCTTGAGACAGTTAAGAAACGTTATTTCGTGCCTTAGCGGAGTTACCACCCTTTCCCCAACCAACCTCCCTCTAGAAAGGGTTCTTGCTGAAGACTTTAGTAATTTGCTTTTGTGTCAAATTTTGGCTGTTTTTTTCTTGATTCTAATGTAGCACGAATCCAACCGTCTCTGTTTGTAGGTCCGCAGACTGATCCAGCAGCGTCTGTAACGAGCTTGACGCATCTCTCTACGGCTTGTGTATGACATGGAAACTGAAATAATTCTGAATGAAGAGTAGTACCATGTTTGATGCATGATTCAATATCATCAAGAGAAACTCCTTTGGTTATCGGTGGTTCTGCTATCTGAAAATCTTGCCACATAATGAGATCTGTATAGTCTTTGGCATAAAAATTTATTTCTGGCACCTTAAAATACCTGATAACATCTGTTTCTTGAATGCATGCCCTTGCTTTTATGATACGCCTAAATCCCAACTGACGCACATGCTCCCTTTCATCAGCTATCATTGCAATGAGAATGTTTTCTTGATTTGCGTAATATGCATTTCGCTGAATGACTGAGTCATGTACTCTCCTAAGCTCTTCACGGAGATACCGGCTTCTTGCAATCATATGCCACATATGTTTAGCACCATATTGGCATAATGGTTTACGCTTTATCTGAAACCACATTTGTGCGTATACCCTAACAATGAAAGTAGCTAATTCTTGTAAATTGCCTGAAGGATTCTCTGTGCTTGCATATAACCGCAGAGTCCTGTTTGCTGTGGTGAGCCACCTTGAATGTGATATATTGCCTGGACTCTTATGACTAAGACTCTTTGAGAATGTTCCACTTGATATAGCCTTGTGAATTTCAAGAAGGTATTTCTGGTCAGTACTTATGTCATCTACATCAACTTCACACATGTCCTCTTGAATTTCAATGGGTTTGAAGTTAACTATGGGAAGCTTTTCACAGTCTGAAAGTGCTCGCCAATTTCTCCTGAAAATGCTCTTGGTCCAGTAGTGGTACCACCCAAGTGATGAAACAGATGGCGCAATGGAAGTTCATTAAGGTGTAAAAGGCATATCAGCCACTGCAATGGCTTATTAAAGGCTTCTTCCAGTAATCTTATTGTGCCTCCAATACTACCAGTGTTAACCACTGTCGAATCACAGCCAACTGCAACGATGTTCCCTATATCAACATTCCTTTCTTTCAAGCAATTCACTAGCGCTGTGCAAATGTATTTAGCTTTGCCACTGGAAGGTGTCACATGTGCAAAGTACAGAGAGTGTGGTTCAGATATTATGCTGATATGCTCTTCGCGTTTGGTTCTTTGGTGGTTAGAGCCATTACTCTCCTGGACTTGAATCATTGTTTTATCCTTTCTGCCATCAAAGTATATTCCCCGCATGGTTTTTGGCTCTCCTATCTGTTGTAGTTCCTTTCTCTGTTTTTGTCTTTCACGTCTTAGCTTACTTCTGTCTATAATATTGCCTTTGTCTTCGGAGTAACAATTTTAAGATCTGCCAATACTGCAGAAGCAATAGCAGCCCCAGCTCTGTCCGACATTTTAAATCTATCACAAGTAATTGCTAATGAAGGCAGTGGCTCACGCATCTGTTGTTCTGATATTACATATTGAGTCGAGGTTGTATCTTCCTCATTATCTTCAGATATCTCTTCTAGTTGTTGAAGTTCACTTGTCTCTGTTTCGATTTGTAAGTTGGACGTATTGGTTATAGCAGCACTAGTTGTTTGTAAGGATTCCAGACGTGCTTTTTCCATTTCCTTTCGATGTTCTCTTGCTTGTAATCGTCTTGTGTGTGCTATGTCAATGCTTCCTATCACCATTATTCTGCGTGTTCGTTGGTCATTTAAAAAATCCTGCTCTTTTGGAGGGACTTTCTTACTCTTTTCACATGAGCATCTCCTAAACTCCTTACATTTGCAGGTGCAGATGTCAAACAAAGTGCATTTTGAAGAGTTTTCAAATTCTTCAAGCTGATTTTTGTACTTAGGCTGATCCTTGCGTGACTTGTATGGCTTTAATAAGGACCTGTATTTATCATGGTACACTCGCATCATCTGTAAAACGCGTGTATGTGAAACTATTGGCAAAGAGGCCTTCTTCCAAATATTTTCTACCTTTTTGGAAACTGCCTCTGCTATTTCAGAAAATGAAGGCTCCTTGTTATTCATCTGCTCCTTCACTAAATGTTTTGTGAACAGGTAATCTTTCATAATGCAGTTATAAGTTGGTAGTTGCATATCACTCATCTCACAAGGTACTTCAAATATGGCACACTTCATATGTTCTCTAGTGAAATGTTTATATTTAGTATTTGATGCCATAATATTTTTAAGAAAAATTCACAATCACAAAATATCCTGTAACATCAAAACATTATATAATTAATATATATATATTTTATAAGTATATATAATATATTATATAAATATATAAAATTTATTATATAAATAAACTAAAATTATATAATACATTATAACAAGCATTTTATAATAAAATCAATATTATCTCTATATAAATCACTTTAAAATAAAGTTTTATAATATTCCAATCATATTAAAAAACTCTCCGATCAACTGAGCGACTAGGCCTACTACCTAAGAGGACAAGTGTTAACACACTGTTCTAATGACTCACAGAAAGAAATTCCTTCACACCAAAACCCTCCCCCACCCTCCCCAAACCCTCCCCCACAACATTCAGTGTAGTCTCAACATGACTCAGTTACTCTAAATTGTGTTAATTCAGCTCTCTTGTGGCAGCTGAAGATATTAAGCATATGAAAAGGCATTTTTACAAAACGAATTCCTATCATTTAAGAATCTTAATCAAACTATTAGATAATTCTAAGATAAAATTTTATAATAGTTTGACAAACCTAAAATAGAAGCATTTTTTCCCTTTTTACACAAAATTGTGTTAACTTTAGCCCCTTGGTGGCAGCTGAACGTTTTAAACAAATTAACTCATATTTTGGCAGGCATATTTCGTCCACGAAATGCAACTTCTAATCACTATTAGAACCTCATACTAGAACAAAAGTATTTTTCGCTCCACCCTAATTATATATATATATATATATATATATATATATATATATATATATATATATACAGGGCCGGATCTAGAAGTTGCGAGGCCCTAGGCAGATCTAGAAATTGCGAGGCCCTAGGCTTATATATATATATGAAAATATGGACTTAATTATCGGTACTATACCAGCAATATTAGAATCCCGCATAGACAGAACTATGCCAGCACTTAAAAATTAAACCAAACCAAAATAATCACGCATGGAAATTGTATAAGAAATATAAATAAACCATACAAATAAGTATAAATTATAATATGAATCAAGATTTGTATCGAAAATATAAGACAATGATTTCTAAGATTTATATAATATTATAGGCAGTGGTGGGCACCGTTAACCAAAAAGTTAACTTCGATAATGATAATCCGTTAACCCCAATTTTTAACTCCGATAACGATAATCCGATAATTTTACTACAAAGTTAACGGAAGTTAACGATAATCCGTTAACTATAACTATTTCTTTACTAACATTTAAAAAAATCAAGGAAAAAAGCTTTAAAACCCATAGAAAATGTTTATTCATGCAAAATCCAACAATAAATAGGTATTTAACTGTATTTTTATCAAGTTTTGCAACTTTTTTGCTTAATAACTTTTTTTTTTATTTTTAATAAAAAATGTACTGATTACATGTTTTGAAACCCTTGTAACCACTAACCATTAACTAAATTTTAATATACGCAATTGTTATTTAATTCGACGACAATATTACAATCAGTGAATAAAAACTATTATTCAAATTTTACATACTATATATAGGGTGAACCAAATGTAGGTGGACAGTAAATGATAACGTTTATTTTGAGAATACATATTTAATTTTTTTGTATACTATAATACAAAATAAAATTTAAATAAATTTAGTTATAATATTTAATATAATAAAACACAAACACCATAGTTATAATGAACACATAGTTATATATATATAACACAAACCGTATTCAACCTGCTGTCCACCTACTTTTGGTTCACCGTGTATATTTCTTTGAGATTTACTAACGCAGTGTAAAAATACTTATTCATTAGTCATTACTATAAATTAATTTTTCTCAACCGTACATTTTACCATACGTATCTCCATACGTATTAATATATATATAATATTATAGGACTTTTACTAACGTTAAAAGAACCTTCTTACCTTCAATAAAAAGCGCACAACCTCCCCTTGCGAGATCTGGAAGCAGACTGAAGTTATGGCGGTTTGAATTCATTCGCGGAGCGGTGATCTTCCGTGAATGACTCCTCGCAGTTAACGTGTTAACGGACTTTAACAGACTAAATATCGAGTTATCGGAAGTTAACTGGTCCGATAACGATAAATGGAAATTAACTTCCGTTAATAGTCCGTTAAAAAAAGTTAACTTCGTTAATTAACTGTTATCGGATTAACGCTTTAGTGCCCAACACTGATTATAGGTAATGACTTTCCATAGTATACAAACGTTTTTCATATGTGATGTATAAGAGATGTTGACATTTCATTTTTTATAATAGTGAGCGATCGACTTATCAGGCTAAATATTAATGCTTTACTATTTGGTTCAGATGCTCCTTGAATATTACAGCAATGCTTTTCTACTTTTCTTCGAGCTAAACTCTTCAATTAATTGAGAATAATCTAATGAATTTGTTATATCGTTTTCTATTGATAACATAGCTAATGATTGCAATCTCGCTTGAGACATGGTGGAACGCAAATATGTTTTAATAAGTTTGAGACGCGAGAAACTTCTTTCAGCCGAAGCAACAGTAACTGGGATGGTTAATACTATTCGAAGTGCAACATAAACATTAGGATAAATCTCACTTAGTTGTTTTTGCACTATATAAACAAGGGCATTTCCGAGATCTGTTTTCTCAGGTATAAACCTGCAAAGTACTTTAAGTTCTTCATAGAGTTCTAACTCATTAATATCACTTGAACAGAACGCGCAAAACGGCTTGAGCGAGGCCCCCTTTAGCGCGAGGCCCTAGGCGATCGCCTAGTTCGCCTATAGCTAAATCTGGGCCTGTATATATATATATATATATATATATATATAAGTTTCTGACGTAATAACTAAAGAACTCACCAGGGTAGCGTCGGTCTCTTAATTTGGATGCTCTGGGTTCAATCTTGGCTCGGACTTCAGACTTCAGCAATTAAGATCTTCTGGATCTCCCTTGGTGGGTTAGTGAATAGGATTCCACCTTAAGGTGTAGGTTTCCACTGTCATATGGGCTTGCGTGTTAATACCACGCAACACTAGTTTCATTTTGGAAGCTCCCTTTCAAACTGTTTATTCTTAATTTGCCCAGGAAAGGTGTTCTATACCTTTCTAAAAAGGAAGAGATTAGGCTATCAAAAGGCGATCACTGCGGTGAAAATGATATAGTTAAAAATGAGGAGGGGGAAACTACTGAAAATTAAGATAGTTTTTAAAATTAGTAAAATTAAAGAAAATCTATAAATTCTCCTTTAATTAAATGTAAAAAAATGGTAATAATTAAGAAAATTGGGAATTTTTTTTTTTTTAGGTCCATGAAATATCCAGTATATATATATATATATATATATATATATAAATATGAAACCTTAGTTAACCTTGGTTTTGCTTCCGCCCGACTTGTTCATTCTGACGAAGGTCAAGCTTGTCACTCCACCTTAGACCTACAGTTTAACGTGGAATCCGAACCACGCCCCACCAGTAGCCCAGCGTCTTAAACACAAGGCTACCCAGGGTACCCATTTATCTACCAACCAATTTATTTTGTGGAAGGATGAACAGCTGGGTTTTGCTGCGTGCCGCCTGCCGTCACCGGGTCTCGATTCTGGGGCCGATGGATTCGTAGTGACGCTAACCACTACATTACCGAGGTGCCTATATATATATATATATATTCACAATATATTTAATAGGGTGTAGGGTTGTAGGCCCTTGTCCTCTCCTTCCTGCATATAAAAAAGGCACACTCTTGGCCTTGATGCCTCAATCCTCGAGACTGTGGACTTGTAGGCAGATGTCTTTCTATAGAATCCTTTCGCAGACGGTTCTCTACATATACTAGACAAACATTTTTTAATAAAACCTACTGTTCTTTATTATTTCTAGGGTACATACTCTATTATAGTAATCTCTTAACATCGCGTAAAATAACATTCTCAAATAATAATCATACTTGGCAATACTGTTCATAAGATTGTAGAAATTATTGGAATTATGTACAAATGTGAGATGCGAATTTTAGTTAGTCAGAGTAATGGTTTTACTGTAAGGTGCTTAAAAGTACTTGATCTTTATGACTTGGCAAATTGGTACGGCTACGACACTATACGGGTGTTTATAAAGTCCCTATCTATTTCAGTGAAAACGTAGCAAAAAGGGTAAAATTCAATAACAATATACTAGAAGGCATACATTTAATGAATACTTAAGCATATGATTCTACATGAGCACCATCAGTATCTCTACAGAGTTCGAATCTGTCAGCAGCATTGCGGAACACATTTTGGAGCATGACAGAGGTTATTTTTGTAACTGCTGTTACGATACGAGCACGTAAATCTTGCAGATCTGTAACCCTCATTTGCTAAACGTTTGATTTGATAAATCCCCATGCAAAGAAATCCAAGGGCGTTAGGTCAGGAGATCGAGCCGCCCAGCGCCTGTTGCCGCCACGTCCGATCCACCGATTTGGAAATCGTTCATTTAGGTACTACCGAACAATGTTTGTAATGACGAGGTGGCCCATCTTGTTGAAAGACGACGGTGTTTAAAATGCCAGCTGAATGAAGCTGGGACATTTACTTGCTCGTATCGTGACAGCAGTTACAAAAATAACCCGTGTCATGCTCCAAAATGTGTTCCGCAATGCTGCTGACAGATTCGAACTCTGTAGAGATAATGATGGTGCTCATGTAGAATCATATGCTTAAGTATGCGCCTCGGTGGTGTAGTGTGTTAGCGTCGCTGACTACGAATCCATCGGCCCCGAGTTCGAGACCCGACGGCAGCCGGCGCGCAGCAAAACCCAGCTGTTCATCCTTCCACACAATAAAGAAAGTGGTTGGTAGATAAATGGGTACCCTAGGTGGCCTAGTGGTTAAGACGGTGGGCTGCTGATGGGGCGTGGTTCGGATTCCACGTTAAACTGTAGGTCTAAGGTGGAGTGAAAAGCTTGACCTTCGTCAGAATGAACAATTCGGGCGGAAGCTAACCAAAAGTTAACCAAAGGTTATTCATTAAATGTATGTCTTCTATTAGATTGTTATTGAATTTTGTCCTTTTTGCTACGTTTTCACTGAAATAGAGAGGGACTTTATAGACACCCCGTACTATTACGATTAAAAAACACTATACACACATTCGTACACTCAACATCAGCGGTCCGGTTTGTTTACAACTAGTGTTTTACATGCTCAAAGAAAACAGTTCAACGTCACACCGTCCAAAAAAACCATTCGCTATTGGTCAGTTCCCATCCCCTAAACTTGCTGACATTCACTTTACTATAAGTGGAGCAGCTCCAGGATTCAGCTCCAGCTCCAAATTCAGGAGCGCTCCGATAAGTCTGGCTCCAGCTCTGCTCCGGCTCCACAATCCCAGCTCCAGCTCCGCTCCGGCTCCGAATGTGCCACTGCCAACCCTACTTCAGCGCATTAGACTTTTTCACAAGCTCCGATAACACCTTCAGAGTCAACTGTCGATGAGGTTCACCGACTTCACTTTCTTCCTTTTCATCATTCCGAATATAGACTGAGCGTGCGGACGTTGTGAGAAATGCTTTCTACCGTGCTATACCGAAAGTGACCCGCGTTATCTGAAATACGGGTCATACATTTTTGAGCGTGTTATATCGAAATCGCGCTTTTTCTAAAACCATGTTATAAGAGGGTTGAATATATATATAAAACCGGAGATTGATGGTAATGCGGAGTGGAGGAGACTGTAGTGAAACGTTGAGCGTGGTTTAAAGTCTAAGTTGCAAATTGCTAAAGAAAATGGTATTCCAGCAAATACGCTTAGTACTTGGATAAGAAACTCTGAAAAAATAAAACAGCATTTACGCAACACCAATTTGTTCCCAAATGTAAACGTATGCGTTTAGCAAAAGAAGAAAGCTTAGAACAGGTGCTATTGAAGTGGTTTAATGTTGCACGTGCTAAAGATTTTCCTATCAGTGGTCCCATACTTCAGAGCAAAGCTGATGAAATGGCAACGAAATTAGAAATTTTAGATTTTAAGTGCAGTAATGGATGACTTGAACGATTCAAAAGGCGTCACGGAATAGTGTTTAGATCTCTATGCGGTGAAGAAAATCCAAGCATCAGAAGGAGCAGATGAGTGCCTTCAATCTCTCGCAAAAATTGAAAATTTTATTCGTAATAAATCCCATGCTAAGCAAAAATCAATAATTGAGTTTTTAATAAAAAAATAAAATTTACCCACATAAGTTGTTCCCTCTATTATTAATTACATACATAGAATGTAACTTTTTCAATTAAAGACTGTAATTTACTTTTTAGAATACAGTAATTACATACTATGTATATTGCTAGTGTTCTGTTTGTATATGAATATCTTATACTGTATTTTTTTTATTAAACCTAACATGTTTTTATTCTTTCGTATTTTCCTTGTTTTAATATGCATGGCTGAGAACAAAAAATAGCATGAGAAGAGCATTTTTATTTCACGATCGGTTAACTCGAATATCGGTTAACTCGAAGTGATTTTCTCAGGCCCTTCGACTTCGAGTTAACGAGGTTTCACTGTATATATATATATATATATATATATATATATACACACACAGTATATATAATATTAAATACATTATATATATATATATATATATATATATATATATATATATATATATATATATATATATCCTGGGGGAGAGAGCACTCCTACCAGGCGCGTCCCTCGGGTGGCCGATGAGGGAACCCTAGAACCTTCGTTCTAGGGCTAGAACCTTCGTTCTAGGGCTGCTCCGAATATACAGAATAAGGAGCCGTGGACCAAACAAGCAGCAGAAGGATGGCAAACCGGCTGCTTTATTTGCCAAGAAACCCTCTGATGATGGCGCATACCGCGTACGGGCGAACCGACGCACCTTCCTTCCTGGTTTACAGGAGGGAGGCGCAAACGAGAAGAACCTGGAGCGAAGACGCCATCTGGGGGACCCGACCGGCTTAAGCCGGATGGGATATAAGTCAAGTAAGTCATATATATAATATATATATATATATATATATATATCCAGGTACGCCCGGCTCATCGGGGATTGTTCTGATCCAGGCGTCTAGTCTTCTTTTGAAGATTTCCACTGCAACTCCCTTCGTGTTTCTTAGGTCTTTGGGCAACTGATTAAACAGTTTTGGTCCTCTCACTACAAAACTATTTTCTTTCAGGGTTAAGGATGTGCCCTGTCTCGCCTTCAATTTGGGAATACGGCACAGTCTGCCGTTTCTACTGTCCACCGTTGTTTGGGGAGTTATAGGGTTCAGAGTAAGATTAGGGACTAGTTTCTCCATTATTTTCCAAGAGTAAATAATGGTGTATCTCTCTCTTCTCCTTTCCAGTGAGTATAGGTCTAGTTCGCGTAACCTTTCCCAGCAATTTAGTTCTTTGCACCCATTGATCTTGGCTGTGAAGCTTCTCTGGATCCCTTCCAGCTGTCTAATGTCTTCTTTTTTATACGGGGATGTTAGGACCGAGCAGTATTCCAATTTGGGTATCATCAGGGTTTTCAGTAGAGGAATCATTACATTCCTATTCCTTTGTTTAAAGGTTCTCAATATCTGTCCTGTTATTCTCTTTGCTCTGTTTACTGCTATCTTATTTTGTGTCTCAAATTTCGCATCATCCGTCATTACAACCCCTAAATCTTTTGCTCTGGGATTTCTCTGAATTTCCTGTCCATTTGGGGTATAATATTCCATGGATTTTAGGTCTTCTCTTTTTCCGTACCATACATAATAGCTGAAATTTCTCGGTGTTAAATTTCATATTGTTGTCTTCCGTCCACTTGTAGATTCTGTTTATGTCAGTTTGTAGGGATCTTATGTCTTCTGGGTTTCTTATTTTTCTACTGATCTTTGTGTCATCCCCAACGGATATTACTGTGCTGTCTCTGGTAACTTCCTCATCTATGTCAGTTAGCATGATTATGAAGAGTAGTGGAGCTAATACTGTTCCTTGTGGTACTGAGCTGAGGACCTCTGATTCTGATGAAGATACTCCTTGTACTGTAACGAGTATATCCATTTCCCTACTTTTCCTGTTATTCCCATATATTTCAGTTTATGTATTATGATTCCGTGGTCACACTTGTCGAACGCTTTAGCAAAGTCTGTGTATAGTACATCATAGTTTTCATTACTTTCCAGTGAATCAATAATGTTGTTGTAGTGTTCCATTCTTTATTTATTTATTTTTATTTTTGTTTCTGTTTCCTTTCTTTCGATGTTCGGGTGTATTTCGAGAGGTTTCTGACCTTTGCGTTTTGTGACCTTTTTCCTGCCTTGTTTCAAGCTTTCACGAATGCCCCACGGTATTTCGTTTTGAATATATACGTTAAAACTGGTGATAGATTATGTAAACTGTATTGCACTTTCTTTATTTTAATGAATTTCACTTTATAATTTATATGCACGGATTCACTGATACTTTATGCACTTTCGGGTGCAAACAGAATAACCGCCGAGTAGATTTTTCCTTTCTAATTTGGGTGTTTAATAGAGAGAGTAAAACAGCACGTCCATTCACCACAGGGTACAAGCAACTATATATATATATATATATATATATATATATATATATATATATATATATATATATAGGGGAAGGGAAATATATATATGTGTGTGTGTGTGTGTGTGTGTGTGTGTGTGTATAAGACAAGAAACCAAAAAACTTCGTCCTTATACAATTGCATATGTCAATAAGCAGAAATCAGTCATTTTCCCAACCAGCTGTTACATTTGGGTTAAGAGCCATGTATTTATCATTTTCTTTTTATTGGTTTAACTAACACGCTATATAGAATATATAATCTTAATTTAAATTGGGTCACTATAAATATAATTTCATATGAAAATTCGTGAGCTAATTTTTCATACTGACACGGTCAATTCAGAGTGATTTATATTTAATGCAAGGTGCGAACAACACCTATCGAATTACACATCAACTAACTACGAGATACAGCTGCTTATATTATTTAAAGAAAAAAAAAATGATGATGAATTAAAGTTCTAGTGAATTTAGCAACATTTATTTTGAAAAGTTGCCAACTGCCATACAGTAATAATAATAATAATAATGATAATAATAATGATAATGTATTTATTCTGTTTAAATTACAAAGAGATTGAGAACTTCTTCAAAGAAACGACCTAGGAGACCTCGCCCGTTCCCCGACACCTTCCGCCCTCGCGAGAGGGTGCTGGCTCGTCGGTACGAATGAGAAAGGAACGGCCGCCGAGGTTTCTTGCCCAAGGGTGGTCGAGATGACGGATGGACGACTCGAGACGGAGATACTCCATAACACTGGTATGCATCAATTTTGCTGTCAAGGGTTTTGTAAGTGATTCTTATAGAGTTTTTCCTGCTGATTTCGAATCTGCAATCCGTTTTTCTCAATCAGCTCAGGTTATCCGGCTATGGCCTCATAAGTAAAATAGAATTTTTCGTGAATTTGTCAAAGCGGAATTGGAACAGTAACATCTATCATCACTTGTTTCACTTGTATAATATCTTTTTTTACTTTTCAGGCATATAGATAAAATATTTCATAATGAATAGAGCGTGTAAAAATGATCCCAATAGATTCTGCTACATATGTGGGACGGTTACCATGCCAAATAACCAGTCCCAAATCACTAAATTTGTGAAGACAATGTATAGAGCATACTTTGGAATTAAGCTAGGGGACCAGGACAAAAATTTCGCCCCTCATATGTGCTGCAAGACGTGCATTAAAAATTTGAGAAGATGGAGCAAAGGCAGAGCGAAATCTTTGCCTTTTGGAATTCCCATGATTTGGAGAGAAGGAAAGGATCACGTGACAGATTGCTATTTCTGCATGACAAACCTCCAAGGTGGGCTTATAAATTTATTTTTCTTAAATATTTTGAAATCCTCGTATGAAACTTGACATAATATTTACCATAATGTAATATTCACCATATATAGCATAATATTCACCATAATGGTAATCATACATTTACATATACATATTGTTATAGAAAATACATTTACACATACATATTGTTATACAAGTTACATTTACATATACAATGATTGTATATTTTCTTTCTTTTTCATTCATATTGTCCCCGAAGGGACAATATGAATGAAAAAGAAAGAAATATACAGACTCCATCGACCTATTTCATATCTTACAGACCGCAGCCTTCCCTCACGAGCCGCCACTGTCTGAATGCTTCTTCTATTTCATATGCAAGTTTTATATCCATGTTTCTGTGTTTCTATTTTCAGGAGTTAACAAGAAGAATAAACACATTGTTTTATACCCTGACATTCCTTCTGCTATGAGACCTGTACCCCATGGTCCTGGAATTCCAATACCCGACCCACCTCAAACCCTGGACTTCGATGATTCTGATGATGAATCAATGACCAATGCCAATGACCAGTCCCAGTCGTATATACCTCAAAATACCGCTTCAAATGAGCCGAGGCCTCTCAACCAGGCCAAACTTAATGATCTTACCAGGGATTTAGGACTTTCCAAATTAGCTGCCGAGATCTTGGGCTCACGACTTCGAGAGGACAACTTGCTGGCTCCGGGAACAACATTCTCCTGGTATAGGAAACGAGAGGAAGAATTCCGCAAGTTTTTTGCAGTGCACGAAAATACCTCTTCCTTAGTGTACTGCTGCAATGTTGAGGGGCTAATCGAATCCTTGGGCCTGCCGTATAACGCATCAGAATGGAGGCTATTTATAGACTCGTCTAAACGAAGTTTGAAAGCAGTACTTCTCAACATTGGGAATAGGGTTGCATCAGTCCCTGTAGCACATTCCGTACAACTTACTGAGAGCTACGATAACATGAAAATCTTACTGGATGCTCTCGTATACGACCAACATAACTGGAGGATCTGTGGAGATTTGAAGGTAATACTAATATCATAAGTAAACTATTGCTATTGACTATGTTGTTTTTCCAAAGGTTATTTGAGAGCGTATAAGAACACTTAACTTCCCCACAGAAGTGATACAGTCCAATGCATAGATTTTTTTATCTGATAGAACAAATTCTCTAAATTCTTTAAATATTTTCATTTTTTTCAGATTGTGGCATTTGTATTGGGAATGCAAGGGGGATACACGAAATACCCATGTTTCCTCTGCAAATGGGATAGCCGAGCGGATGAGAAGCACTATGCACAGCGTGAATGGGCATCCAGAGAGAATTTTGAACCTGGGTCGCATAATGTCGTTTCAGTGCCCCTTGTACCACCAACAAAATTTTGCTCCCACCACTTCATATTAAGCTGGGCTTGATGAAAAATGTCATCAAATCAATGAATAAGGAGGGTTCAGCATTCCGATATCTCGAGAGTAAATTTCCTCATATATCTGATGCTAAACTAAATGCTGGGGTTTTTGATGGTCTTCAAATTCGAACTTTGATCAAGGATACTCAGTTCGAAAACGCAATGACTCCAACTGAGAAGAATGCCTGGCAGGCATTCAAATCAGTTGTCACTGATTTTCTTGGCAAGAGTAGAAGTCCAGAATACGAGTCCGTTGTCGAAAACTTGATGGAAGCTTTCAAAGCTCATGGGTCGCGCATGTCCATAAAAATGCACTTTTTGTGGTCCCACTTGGACTATTTTCCTGAAAATTGCGGGGATTATAGTGAGGAACAGGGTGAACGATTTCACCAAGATATCAAAATAATGGAAGAGAGGTACCAGGGAAACTGGGATATCAATATGCTGGCGGACTATTGCTGGTGTTTGAAGCGAGACGTGCCCGAAGAAAAACACAGACGGAAAGCCAAAAAAACTTCATTCCTTCCTCAATAAACTTTTTTCCATATTCATTGTATGAATAAAAGTATTTATTCACACAATGTTTTCATTTTTCACGAGTGTTCTTATAATATTACTCGTATCTACAGTGTTTAAGCTAAAAAAATCAATAAATTTGGGGATAAAATTGGACTTATAATAAATGGCCAATAGAGAAAAAACCTGACCTGATTGAGGAAAACCAATGTCATTTTCGAATTCAGCATGGTCGAATTATATAATATGGGTTGAAAAAACCCTCACAGCAGACAAAAAAATTTCATATGCATACCAGTGTAATAAATAATGATTTATGCCTTTTTTACCTGTTTCGTAACATCTAAGTTCATATATGTAGTAACCCTACAGCTTACAGCTACAGCTGTACATGAGATACACACCATCCCAAGGCCCCCCCCCCCTCCACCCCGCTGAAGTGAGAAAACCAGGAGAGCCACCTTAATCCAGATTAGTTATTATTACTTTGGTCTTATGTATTCCAAACAATAGCAAAGTACGTATAGCAATAGTACTTCTACTGTAATACGCCCATATTTCTCTGAAAAATTGTTTCTATATCTAATACCTCTCTGAGGTTTATTTATATACTTTACTTTACTTCTATACTACTATATTTCTATACTACTAGCCTACTATACTACCTATATCGATATGCCATCCCTAATATATATATATATATATATACACACCTTGCAAATGTTCCGTGCTCATATATATATATATATATATACACATTCAACTGCAAAGAACACGCAGTATAAATAACGTAAAGAACGACGCTTGTATAGGAGATATTCCGCGCAAGACGAGAGAGAGAAAACGGAACAAATGAAAAAATGAGGTAACCACCTGGGAATCGAACCCGGGATCTTCCGATTGCCGGTCAGACGCGATACCATTACACCATGGACCTCACTCTTCCAAATGCCGTAATTCTTCTACATACTCGCAGAAACCAATGCCCCAAGGGGGCACCTCCCGCATGCCGTAACATTATATACATTCAACTGCAAAGAACACGCAGTATAAATAACGTAAAGAACGACGCTTGTATAGGAGATATTCCGCGCGCGTGTTCTTTGCAGTTGAATGTATATAATGTTACGGCATGCGGGAGGTGCCCCCTTGGGGCATTGGTTTCTGCGAGTATGTAGAAGAATTACGGCATTTGGAAGAGTGAGGTCCATGGTGTAATGGTATCGCGTCTGACCGGCAATCGGAAGATCCCGGGTTCGATTCCCAGGTGGTTACCTCATTTTTTCATTTGTTCCGTTTTCTCTCTCTCGTCTTGCGCGGAATATCTCTATACAAGCGTCGTTCTTTACGATATATACATATATATATATATATACACAAAGTTTTACAATTAATTACATTTTAATACAGAGAAAATACTTTTTTTTTTTATTACCGTCACTTCATACACATATTGAGGACTGGAGCAGCTCGCAGTAGCATTGCAAATTATGTAGAGGCATAGCACCTTTAGTATCAGCCAATCAAGTACTAGAGATCTAGCTGAGGGCCTGACGAGAGGGGGGTAAATGATCAGAAAAGTTTTGACCTGCATTAAACGAATATTTTTCACTTTTAATTGATTTTACACACACACACACACACACACACACAAACACACACACACACACACACACACACACAGTATATATATATATATATATGCGCCTCGGTGGTGTAGTGGTTAGCATCGCTGACGACAAATCTATCGGCCCTCGCGGGCAGACGGCGAACAGCTCTCCCAGCTGTTGTTCCTTCCTTTGGTTGGCAGATAAATAGGTACCCCAAAAAAGAATCCCTAAATGAGGTGGGATGCTGAATAGGGGTCAACACGGGTCGATCCTGAACATTTGTTCAAAACCCAACTATGATAATATATGCTCGTGTATATATACACACACAGTATATATATATATATATATATATATATATATATATATATATATATATATATATATATAGTTCACGACAAATGGGTCGGAAAAAGGAATTGTAACTTTTTCCAGAATTTGTTAATGAGGGTTCTCCACTTCCCGCTGAAGAGCACAATAAATTCATTATTGCTATTATGCTAATTTTTCTCAAAATTGTAAAAATTTCAATTTCAATTTTGTTGTTCTATATATATATATATATATATATATATACATATATATATATACTGGGTGATCCAGATAAATGGGACCCATAAAAAAAGCCAAATATTCTTAATATTTAATTCCTTTCATAAAAACTATATAGCATTCGAAAGAGTAGAGTTACAAGTTTATTATGAAATATTTATTTTTAAAAATGACTCCTTTCAAATGTGCTCCATTAGTTGCCAAGCATTCTAGTGTTCTCGCTTGTAAGTTCTGCATCACTTTTGCAAGAGTGTGCGGTGGTATGGCCTGTATCTCATTTGTGATGGCGGCCTTCAATTCTTGCAAGGTCGTTGGGTTATTTCTGTAGACCCTACTCTTTAAATATCCCAGAGATAATAATCTAAGGGAAAAATCCGGAGACCTTGCGGGCCATTCAACGTCTCCAAATCTTGAGATTAACTCGCCTGGAAACGTTTGACGCAAAATTGCCATGCAGTTCCTCGTGGTATGGCAGGTAGCTCCGTCTTGTTGGAACCAGTGGTTTTCTAGACAAAGATCTCTTAATTTAGGAATAAGGAAATCGGTCAACATTTTTTCGTAGCGATCACCATTTACAGTGACCGTGTTTCCGGTGGAATCCTCGAAAAAGTACGGCCCTATGATCTGAGATGCAGTAAGACCACACCAAACAGTTACACGCTGACTATGCAACAGGACTTCGGTAATATTCAATGGATTTTCTGTTGCCCAGAAACGACAATTTTGTTTGTTTTACAGTTTCATTCAAGTGAAAATGGGCTTCGTCTGACATAATCAAAGTTGCTAGAAAATTGGTGGTCATTTACCTTCTGTTGGATCCATTGACAGAATTGTCGTCTTCGTGCGAAATCTCCATCGTTTAGTTGTTGCACTGTTTGAATTTTATATGGAAAGAGCATTAAATTTTGCTTGAATATACGGTGTGTTGTTCCATATCCAACTCCTAACAGCTGAGAAGCACGTCTGATGCTTATGTTAGGAACTTAGGATTATCCTGTACAATTTCATGAGTTCTGTTAATGATCTCGTCTATCCTTGCTGTGCGCACTCTTTCAGTTGGTTTTCTTTTTCCAATGCTGCCAGTTAGGGAAAAATTTCTGACACACCGACGGATTACTTTCTTAGAAGGTGATTTTGACATCTGAAAATTTGTCTTGAAAGATCTTTGAGTTGAAACTACACTTCTTCCATGCTTATAATATTGCTCAGTTATGAAACGCAGCTGTTCCACAGTCCATGCAGTCATCTTGAAGGGTTAGTTTTAACTAACACTTTTATTTTGTTTTGTATCTTATCTTGTCTTGTATTGTCAAAACCTATACAATCCTGTACAAACTTGTAACTATCCTCTTTCGAATGATGCGTATGATTTTATAAAAGGACTTATACTTTAAGAGTTACAGGGGTTTCTTTTGGGTCCCATTTCTCTGGATCACCCTTTATATATATATACACATTAGGGTGTTTCAAAAGTCCCTCATTATTTTTAAAATTTTATTAAAATAGCAATTACAAGAGGAACCAAATGACAATTTGGTTGCTGAGTCTACGATTCATGAGAATTTTGGTGGCATCAAACTTGGCTTCATAAGTCTACTGGAAAGTCACTGGTACACCTCAACGTGGGCACCGTCTTTTTCGAAACAAGCGAGCCACCGTTTTACGCATTCTTGGCCGACATTGGACAACATTTCGGGAGTAACAGAAGCACACGCATTCCTGATCCGTTCTTCTAGTGTGGGGAGGACTCGCGGCTTGGTGGCGTACACTTTGCTCTTAATGTAGCCCCACAAAAAGAAGTCGCATGGGGTAAGATCAGGCGAGCGAGCAGCCCATTCAGTGGGACCACGGCGACCAATCCACCGATCCGGGAACTGCTTATTCAGAAATGAGCGAACCTCACGCGAGTAATGAGCAGGGGCACCGTCTTGCTGGAAAATGACTTCTTGCATGTCAGCTACAGCTGACAGTTGGGGGATGCAGAACTCCTGAAGCATACGAAGGTAATTGTCTCCGTTGACGTTCACGGAATTTCCATCTTGATCCCGGAAGAAGAACGGACCAATCAGCCCAGCTGAGGAGATGGCACACCAGACGACCAATTTCGGCGTGTCCCTTTCATGTTCACGGATCTCCGCAGGATTGTGAGTTCCCCAGATGCGGGTGTTGTGCCGATTGACGCGACCAGAAAGGTGGAAGAGAGCTTCGTCGTTGAACCACATGTGCTCCAGGATCGATGGGTCTCTTTCGTAGTGATGCAGCAGTGTCTCACACATCTCCACCGGCAATCGTAGTCTTGAGGTTCCAGCTTCTGAACCACCTGGATCTTGTACGGATACAGCTTGAGACCACGCCGCAAAATCCGTTGGATAGATCATAGATGTCGCGCTGATGTTCAGTTCCGCAGCAGCTCGCCGAATGGACTTTCCTTGACTCTGAGTAAACGCCTCACGGACAGTTTCGACATTCTCCTCACTCCGCCCACTTCGAGGTCTTCCTGATCGTGGTTTGTCCTTTACGGATCCGGTCTCCATAAACTTCCGGTGGGTGGCGACGATGGTGTTCCTATCCGGTGCATAATGCTGTCCGTAGACTGCCCGGAATCGTCGCTGCACTTCGACCACAGATTGAAAAACCTCCTGCCATGCAGCGATTTTACATCTCTGCTCTAGAGTCAGCATGGCAGCAGAAGAAAACGGAGCAAAACTTCAAATGTAGACTCAAAAAAATTCTCAACTACTGAGTAAGAGTTTACCACAAGATGAACGTCGTTGGTCGATTAGCTGCAAAGAAAATTGAAAATCAAATTAGTGAGGGACTTTTGAAACACTCGGTGTATATATATACACACAAGCTGTACATTAGGTGTAATTTGAGAATAATGTATACATACATACGCACATATACATACATATACAATACATAGGACTGCGACAGTTAATGCTTTCCTAAATATACATAGCATACTAACTTTGGTTAACCTTGGTTTTGCTTCCGCCCGAATTGTTCATTCTGACGAAGGTCATGCTTGTCACTCCACCTTAGACCTACAGTTTAACGTGGACTACAATAATAATAATAATAATAATATGTATTACTTTATTTATACATGTTGAGAACATCGATACAACAAGAAATATATATATATATATATATATATATATATATACACACACACACACACACACACGAAACTATATATATATATATATATATATATATATATATATATATATATATATATATATATATATATATATATATATATATATAATCATGCGGGTTGCTTCTACAGAGCTTCAATTTAATATTTAGGAGAAATCCAATGACAAGGAGAAATGTAAATGCCATGAAAAGTCTTCTTTAATGCGCAACGTTTCGAGCAATACGCTCATCTTCAGGCTGTTTAATAACAATGTGAAATTAAAATCAATATTGAATGAAAAACAAAACAGAAAATTTCTATAACCTATTCGTAAAGACAAATTTTAAAAGACTGAGAAAAGAGGGTTAAATTCTAAGTTATACAGATTTACATATAAAAATTAAGAAGTTATTTTTAAATACATGTAGTAAATGTGAAATTAATACACTGTAAAAATTACCAATAGTACACTGGAACAATGGAACTATCTACCTTTCACTGCAGTATCCGAGGCTGACTAATTTGAGCAGAGACAAAGAACGGAAACACGAAGGATGGCGAGGGCGATTGGGGAAGGAGGGATTATAAGGAATTGGGGAAGGAGGAGGGATCATAGCAAATTGAGAGGGACGGCCGATGAGTCAACATTCAGACTAGGGGACAATGCTTTAATGAAAAGGGATTCTAAAATTCTTAGTGAGTTGGGACAAGTATTACAACCAAGAATTTTAAAATTGTCTAAAGTGACATCAATTTTACATTTAATGCTGTGTTCACGAATACTCGAGGCTTTTTTAGTTTTTAAAATTTTACCTGTTCGGCCACTTATTCCCATATGCGAATAAAATCTAGCCCTGAGAGAGCGAACAGTGCTGCCGATGTAATTCCCAAGGAGACACCTGGGGCAGGTAAATAAATATACAACACCGCTACGCAACGAGTCAGGGGTTCGATCCTTCGCTGAGAAAAAGCTACCTAAAGACGTTTTATTAATAATATGATGCGGAAATCAGTATGATAAAAAAATTTCCTTAACAATTTTGTAAATTTAAGCTTAAATTCCTTATTCAAAGGACCCATTTCAGGTACCAAGAAATATTTTATATCCTTCGGCACTGTAATACATGGAAGTTGAGGGCTATAAACATTATTTAAGAAGGATCTAATTAGTTTGTCTACATATTGAACAGGAAAACTATTATTAGTAAAGTATGATCTTAGATTATTAAATTCATCATTAAGTAAGGTAAAATTAGAGGTCAAATTATATCCTCTGAACAGGAGAGTTTTAAACAAGACATCTTATAGTTGAAATCAGTAAAACTAAAAAAATTCATGCCCAAACCAGTGAAAGTGGGTTTCCTGTAAACTGATGTAGTAATAGAATCACCGTTTTTCGAAATTAAAAGATCTAAGAAGGGGAGGGAGCCAATTTTCTATCGACGCTTCGTTGATGATTCGATAGCAGTCTTTGATAATGCGGTACAAGCGCAACAATTCTTTAACTTCCTAAATTCTTTGCACCCCAATATAACGTATACAATGGAACTGAGCAAAATGGCTCCCTCCCCTTCTTAGATCTTTTAATTTCGAAAAACGGTGATTCTATTACTACATCAGTTTACAGGAAACCCACTTTCACTGGTTTGGGCATGAATTTTTTTAGTTTTACTGATTTCAACTATAAGATGTCTTGTATTAAAACTCTCCTGTTCAGAGGATATAATTTGACCTCTAATTTTACCTTACTTAATGATGAATTTAATAATCTAAGATCATACTTTACTTACTAATAATAGTTTTCCTGTTCAATATGTAGACAAACTAATTAGATCCTTCTTAAATAATGTTTATAGCCCTCAACTTCCATGTATTACAGTGCCGAAGGATATAAAATATTTCTTGGTACCTGAAATGGGTCCTTTGAATAAGGAATTTAAGCTTAAATTTACAAAATTGTTAAGGAAATATTTTTATCATACTGATTTCCGCATCATATTTATTAATAAAACGTCTTTAGGTAGCTTTTTCTCAGCGAAGGATCGAACCCCTGACTCGTTGCGTAGCGGTGTTGTATATTTATTTACCTGCCCCAGGTGTCTCCTTGGGAATTACATCGGCAGCACTGTTCGCTCTCTCAGGGCTAGATTTTATTCGCATATGGGAATAAGTGGCCGAACAGGTAAAATTTTAAAAACTAAAGAAGCCTCGAGTATTCGTGAACACAGCATTAAATGTAAAATTGATGTCACTTTAGACAATTTTAAAATTCTTGGTTGTAATACTTGTCCCAACTCACTAAGAATTTTAGAATCCCTTTTCATTAAAGCATTGTCCCCTAGTCTGAATGTTGACTCATCGGCCGTCCCTCTCAATTTGCTATGATCCCTCCTCCTTCCCCAATTCCTTATAATCCCTCCTTCCCCAATCGCCCTCGCCATCCTTCGTGTTTCCCGTTCTTTGTCTCTGCTCAAATTAGTCAGCCTCGGATACTGCAGTGAAAGGTAGATAGTTCCATTGTTCCAGTGTACTATTGGTAATTTTTACAGTGTATTAATTTCACATTTACTACATGTATTTAAAAATAACTTCTTAATTTTTATATGTAAATCTGTATAACTTAGAATTTAACCCTCTTTTCTCAGTCTTTTAAAATTTGTCTTTACGAATAGGTTATAGAAATTTTCTGTTTTGTTTTTCATTCAATATTGATTTTAATTTCACATTGTTATTAAACAGCCTGAAGATGAGCGTATTGCTCGAAACGTTGCGCATTAAAGAAGACTTTTCATGGCATTTACATTTCTCCTTGTCATTGGATTTCTCCTAAATATATATATATATATATATATATATATATATATATATATATATATATATATATGTAAAAATGAACAATGAATAATCCATATTCATTTTTACATGAGAAACCCAAATCGCCTGATGCGATTTTGGATAAAATTTTATTTGCAGCTTTCTAGTTTTGTTTGTGTTCACAACCCTACGATCTACCATTTCTATGGTTTAGTCGTATCCATTTTCCATTTTTCATTTGTTATAGAATTTATTATAATTAATTATGGTTGTCTTGCATCTCACCCTCGTCCCTAGATTATGCATACACATTGCATATAACAGGATTGGAACCCGTAGTTGTGCTTCTTAGTCCTTGATACCCACTCTTTGTCTTTAATTCGTTTCTTTTAGGTCCTCCCAAATGATAACTTACAGTTACACTGTACGTATGACATAGTTTGAATGGCTGTGACGTCATAAAGTAGCTTAATTCCCTTCACATTTTCCCGTCATTAATTTCCCTTCATCATATCTCTAGTAAACAATGTATGGCAAATTCTTTAACATAATAATAAAAACTGTGCACTCTATAAGTATAAATATAACTTTTATTCGACCATATTCCACCCCCCCCCCATACGTCCACATCTTATCTTGACCATTGTCCTATATCAGTTTTATTAAATATTCATTTTGCTCGTGTCAGTCTATGAAATGCAAAACTTTATGCATTCGTTCGAAATCATCCAAATACGTTCTCGTGTATTATTTTTTTTATTTTTTACTTTTTTATTTTTAATTATTTCGCCTCCCGCAATGAACTCGAAAATGCTGAGGCAAGTGATCAAATTCCGCTCATCGCAGTATAAATCGAACATCTGAAAACGAAAGACCTCTTGTCCCTCTGATTTCAGATTTATAACTTATAATAGTGGCGGATCTACTATGAAACTAATGAAGCTTAAGCTTCAGGGCCCCTAATCCAGGAGGGGCCTGAAGCAACTTTTTTTTTAATGAATGAATTTTTCAACAAAATCGATGGAGTTTTTTTAAGTGTTTGTTATTAAAATAAGGCTATTTTAGTGATAGAATCATAAGCCAATGGGTTGAAGTACTTAATATTGACCTTAGAATATGCTCTAATACCCATTTCATATGGCCTCAAAATGGCCCTGCAATTGGTCAAATTTCAAAATTTTCTCGGGGGCTTGCAGCGCCCGAACCCCCAACTGTATGGGCTCGCTGAGCTCGCCAGAATCTATTCATAGTCTACATTTTGGCAGCTGGATCCTCGAATCCTTCGTTGGTGCACGGCTTAATAGTTCTATAGCTCAGCCCTTAGGCTAGAGCCAATCGGAACCATAAAAAGACATCTGAATTCTCAATTCAGGCTGCACTCGTCTCGCTTATGCATTTGCCCTATTGTTGCTGGTTGCGAAGGGGCCCCCATAACAGTTCAAGCTTCAGGGTCCCAAAAATGTAGGTCCGCCACTGCTCACAGCACCTGAAATCAAAGCCCAGCTGAACAATTTCAGAAGTACAACAGTTTCAACATCAACTGTTCAGAGAAGACTAAGAGAGGCATGATTAAAAGGACGAACTGCAGCAAAGAAACCAATGCTGAGACTCCAGAACAAAAAGAAAAGGCTAGCCTGGGCTAAAAAAAACTAGAAATGGACTGTTGAGCAGTGGAAATTTGTTCTTTGGACTGACGAATCAAAGTTCGAAGTTTTTTGATCCAAACGCAGAGTATTTGTGCGACGCGGTTGCGAAGGGGCCCCCATAACAGTTCAAGCTTCAGGGTCCCAAAAATGTAGGTCCGCCACTGACTTATAATCATGTGTGTCATGTTGTGTATAAATTATCTCGTATGTGCCCATGTACTTTGTGTTGTGCCAATAACCATACATAATAACCATATATAATAACTAGAGTTAGGATTGATAGGCACTAAAAAATCAATAATAGGTAGGCAAAAAGGCACTAAAGAAGCCCTAAAAAGTCGCTTAAATAGGCACTAAAAGCTAAAAAAGGCACTTAATAGGCATTTCTATTTTCCCACTTTTCTCTTATTATTGTTGACTTACAGTAAACCCATTTGCAGTTCTGATGAATATCAGGATTTTTATTGTAAAAAAAAACTAAACATCTCAAAAACCATCAAACATTTTATTTGAATCAAAGTAAAATCCAAACATTTAAACTATCTTCTTACAAAAACTCAACTAAACTATAAAATGAAATGGCAATTGATGATTAAAAATTTTTCAAGGTTCTGTGGTTTAAATTGACATCGCCTGTCACTCAATACATTTTTATATCGAGAAAACGACCTTCCGACATCGCAAGACGTAATTGGTGCGAACTTCAAAGATGCTAATTCGCTTGGCTCAAAGTCCAGAACCTCCTGACACTCTCCTTTGAACACTATTGAAACGTTCACGTCTGCCAACCAGGATTGCGTCGGAGAACATTTTCAAATTTTGCTACCTCTTTCCCTACGTTACCAGGAACCTGGCTCAGCTCCTTCCTTAAATTTTGAACTATTTCCACTGCTTCAACAAACGGCAGGCCTTTCTCCTCCAGCTTGGTTATGGTCCCTGGCACCCGTCCGAAATTGGCCATGATGTAGGCCAGGTCTCCTCGAAGGGTTAGACACGATAAGGCCTCCTTCGCTTCTCCTATCACGACTGCCTCATGCTCGTCTAAGTTTTCAACGACCTGCAACAAAAAACAGAATTAAGATGAAATGTGCTTTGCTGCTTTTGAAATGGCTGTAGAAGAATGGCGTCTAGGAGAATTTGTCTAAAACAATTCGTCTAAAATACAATTTGTCTAAATCAATTTGTCTAAATCAATTTGTCTAAAATAGTTTGTCTAAAATCAATTTGTCTATAACAATTTGTCTAAAATACAATTTGTCTAAAAATAATTTGTCTAAATTACAATTTGTCTAAACAAACAATTTAATATAATATGGCATACACATTGTTGCCTGATGTACAATGCTATTTATTACTTGCCACGCCCAATCTTAAAAGGTTACCTCTTGTGCGGAATAGTACATCGAAATAGTTTGTCTAAAATAGTTTGTCTAAAATAATTTGTCTAAAATACAATTTGACTAATAACTGAAGATAACTAGAAATGCATTTGTCTGCTTGATAAATTTGGAGTGAGGATGAAAAGATTGAAAATGGGTTAATTTTATTTCATAATATACCTAACCTAACCTAACCTAACCTAACCGGGTTATGGGTTCCGGGATAACTGATTTCGATGTACTATTCCGCACAAGAGGTAACCTTTTAAGATGGGGCGTGGCAAGTAATAAATAGCATTGTACATCAGGCAACAATTTGTATGCCATATTATATTAAATTGTTTGTTTAGACAAATTGTATTTTAGACAAATTATTTTTAGACAAATTGTATTTTAGACAAATTGTTATTAGACAAATTGATTTTAGACAAACTATTTTAGACAAATTGATTTAGACAAATTGATTTAGACAAATTGTATTTTAGACGAATTGTTTTAGACAAACTCGCCTGATTCGAGAAGAATGTACTAATTAAACTGAATATGTTTCGTACCTTGGCAATTTCGCTGATATTTTCAGCATAATACATGGCAGCTTGAAGCCAGGAAACCCATCGAGTCAAAACTGGCTGAGGTGGCAAGGGTGTTTCTGGAAGAGCTGCCTTGAAAGCAGCAATTCGTGAAGGTGCCTTGAGAAAGACCTTCTTCACCGACGATACAAGTGCATTTACGTTCCGAAAATGTCCCCGGATGTTTTCTGCCACCCGATGGAGAGCATGAGCCAGGCAAGTCACATGCTGAAAAACATTACTGAAAAACAAACTTAATTACTGCGCCATGCATTAAAATAAATCAAATTAACAACAAACAAAAAGCTATTATTCTCTATTCATTATAAGAACCCAACTTAACTTAATAATTTCTTTAGATACCAATCTTTTTTTTTTTTTCAGAAACTACAGAAAACGACAATTTTTAGGGTAACTAAATTATAAAATGCATTAGTCGAACGTCGAAGTTGGTGGTTCGATTAATTAAATTAATATTAAAATAATTTAAAACAATTGTTTTTCACCACTCTTTACCAATTTATCTTTAGGATGCTATTAAATTCGAAAAAGCTCACATTATCACTCATTGTTGGAGCGTCAAATTCCCTCGCATGCATTTGTTTACATCGAGTGCGTTTGTTATTTTGGATAGAGAATAAAAAATGTTGCAACGTACCTCTTTGGAACAAGGTTGGCAGAAAATAACTCTACCACCCGTAGTGAAGTTTGAGTCCTTCTTGATCCACTGCCTGAACAGAACACTTTTGACTGTCTTGTCCTTAGGCATTTTTTCTCACTTATAAAAAAAGCTGTAAGCACAAACGTGAGATTTTATTTAGCAAAAGCACTTGAACAAAGACACTACGTTGCACGCACCAAACAAAATGATCGAGGCCGAACGCTTCACAATGACGTATTGTGATCTGATTGGCTGTATTTGGCTGACGTATTGTGATCTGATTGGCTGTGCTGGTTGCCTCAGGACTAGCCTCGGTTTTTCTATCCCCTGCCCTATTTAGGCCTACAAGTTTCAAAAAAATGCGAGTTATTTTGCTTTACTTAGTACAATAAAATTAAAAAAGGCATATATAGGCACGTATTTTAAAATTAGGCACTAACCATCAAAATAGGCGTTTATAGGCACTATAACATTTAATTATATACATCCCACAGTCCCGAAATGGATTTCTCTAAAAGAAGCCTATGAATCTATAAACGGGAATAAAAAAGGCAAAAAGGGCAAAATCCGGTCTCTAATAATAACCATATATAAATATAAAAACACTGTAAGAATTGTAAACGACGTAATATACTTTAAATGGAATTGTAATTAACGATACTAAGTGAAATGTGAATTAATCCATAATCGTAATCATAATTGTAATAAACAAAGATTAAAATGTACTCAGTAATGTACTTAAATTGTACTCATGTACTACTCCGAAATTATATCGCCTTCAGAAATGTATATTCGGCGAAAATACGATGTTTTTATTTTGTTTTTTAAAATTTTTATTTGGAATCTTTCATCTGATCATGTGTTTAAAAGGGGGGAACTTAACCTTTAAACTGCATTCCCCCAAAATTTAGATTATATGTATAAAGCATGTAATTGCAAAAGGCACTTACCTTCATTACTTCACTTCGATTACTTCGAATAACACTCCCTTGTTAGCAGCCTCGCTGTGAGGAGAGGGCAGAGGCCCCTTGCCTCCTTAATTTTTAGATTCCGGCCTGAGCCATGGTGGAAAGAGGTCGAACCTTTACCCCTGTAAATTCAGAGCACTACCTGTACATTTTAGAAGTAAACTACGGTCAAAGAAAGTTTTTTTATCTTTTTCTTCGAGCCTAGTTCTCTTCAGGAATTTAGTCAGTAAAGTCGATAAGTTTAGTACCAAGAGAAAGTATCAGAGTATTATAGAAAGAGAAGCATTAACAACTGTCGACCCTATAGCGAGAGAAAGAAATTAGAACATTATAGAAGAAAACCATCGCGAGAAATATCCGTTGCTGCCTCCCAACCAGAACCCCCGTCGATTCGAACCAACCCAGGGACATAGACTGAGGGGTTATAACATATATATAAAATATATATATATATATATATATATATATATATATATATATATATATATATATATATATATTATATATATATATATATATATATAAATGGGACAGTAATGTTTTCCTATACACACATAGCATAAAAGCAGCATTTACAAGCAAATTTATGCTTTATTAGCAGAATGGAGTTATTTGACAAATGTCATTAGATAATGGAGAGAAATGAAGTTATTTACATTAATTTTAAAGATAGACGAACAAAGCGAGATAAAGACAGAAATTATCTTTAGTAAGTTTCAGACATAAGTTTATATATACACATGTAGATAGATATTCAGCTGAGATTAAATATTCTTATTAGCTGGAAGATAAGAAGCTAAATATAAATATTAAATAAATACCTCGCTAATTGAATATCTTGACAGACGTACGTAGATAGCTTTTGACATATTTACTTTTTATCTTATCATTTATTATTTTTGTCCTGCTATTTACGAATATAGATTAATTTATTATTATAGAAATAAGAAAGGAGATACACTGATACGGTTTTGTATGATTTTATTAAATTTGTCTTTCAGTTTTCTCTGGAAGGCCTTTTTTTTTTACGTTCTTGATTGTTTTATCTCCTGATGGAGGGTGTTCCCGTGAAGCATAAGGATCTAGTTCGCAGATTTCTATAGTTTGAGAATTTTTAACTTGTGAAATATTTTGTTTGTACTTTCATTACGTTTGTTCGATTTATTGATTTTTCCCAATTATTCTTTTCTGCATTATCACCAATGGCTGAATAAAATATTGATTGACCCACACTTTCGTAAGCGCTAATTCAACATTGTAGGTACGGGTATTCCATAGTGAAGTATATAGATCTAAGAACTTGGTTTGGGAGTGCTGCACCTAAAGGGTGTCAGGAAATGATTGCCCCCCCCCCCCCCTGTACAGAAGAAACTGAAAGGAATATAAAAAAAACAGACAAAACCACGCGAAAGAGCGTTTAATTTTGAATAAAAAACACTTGTTTTAATATCGGGTGTTGCCCCCATTTGCAGCTCTGACGGCCATTAATCGACGGGGGTATGATCCCAGAAGTGTCTCAAAGAGATCGGTATCATGACTCATTTCTTCAAGGACTTCGTTGATCTTTGCAGTCATAATTTCTGTTGAATACCGATTCTGACTGGGTTGTTCCAGCATTAAGGACTCCACCCGATCCTTCATGATGGATCCGACATGTTCACAGACATTAAGATCGGGAGAATTGCCAGGCCATTCATTATTTCCGAAAAAAATCAATGTTATTGTCCTTAAGCAGTTGTTGAGTCGCAAGTGCTTTCATACAGGGGGCTTTGTCGTGAAGAAAGGTTGCCTGTTCAACATCCAAAACACACTCGGGGTCTTTCAAAAACGGAATTACATGTTGGGCTAAAATTACATTTCGAAAATAAGGCCCATCCCAACTGGTTCCTCTTGGTTTGATAACCCAGATGAGCTTCCGAATAGAGAACATAATGAAAACACCCACACATGCTGGATTTTTTACTATTTCTCGATACTTCTGGTCGTCTGGGACTTCATCAGGAGTTGTTGCCCAAACCCGATCATTCTCATTCTGAAAATTTGGTTTTCTGGAGACATAAACGAAGAATTCATCGCTGACAACCAAGTGAAGGAAATCGTCTTCCGTCCATTCCTCAAGATAATCACAAAACCATAGCCGATCTTCAATATTAAGATCACTCTTCCGTGGCTTAGCTATTTCATGCCAAGCACTCAAGCCTTGGCGAACTCGAAATTGATGCACAAGTTGCCGATTGACTATCTTACCACGACGGATAAGTATCGCTTTCGCTACCTCAGAGCAGCTTCTTTCGGCGCCGTGATGCAGCAAGCACAATGTCTTTCGATTCTTGAGATAATTTCTCCGGTCTTCCTCCTCGAAATTCTGTTTCACAATCTTCAGGATTCTTATTCCAATTCCTTTTGACAAAGTCTTCTGATCTTTTTAATCTCTCAGCCACCCAGTGTCGAGTTATGAAAGTTGCACCAGCTTCCTTTGCTTCACGAAATGTGACAGCTCGAATGCGGTCAAGAACTCGCTTTTTCTCTGAATCGTTCAAAATAGATGATGCCATGGTTTCTGTGGGGAAAAAAATGGTAAGAATTAAAATCACAGGAATAGAATATAATGGTTTTTATTCAGATTTTAACGCTCTTTCAAGTGGTCTCGCCGGTTTTTATCTATCTCTTCTAGTTTTTGCTCTACAGGGGGGGGGCAATCATTTCCTGACACCCGTACTTTTGTAATTATGAATGAGACCTTGGCTCTTTTGTTGCGAAGGTCTTCAGTGTACTCTTCGAATGATAGGTTTGACTCGAGGGTAATTCCAAGAAGTTTGGTCGATTGTACTCGTTGAACAGGGATTGAATTTATGTTCAGGTTTAGAGGAAGCAACATTTTCTTTTTGTGATGACAATATATGCTGTCCTTTTAATATTTAAGGATAGTTTGTTGGCGTTAAGTCATACATATATTCTTTGGAGTTCATTGTTGGTGGTTGCTTAGAGTGGTAATAAGTTTTTGTTAGAGATTATGATTGAAGTGTCATCTGCATACTGTGACCGGTAGAAGTCATTTATATAAAGGAGGAACAAGATAGGTGCCAGAATGTTTTCTTGAGGCACCCTGTGGGATATGCATCTCGTCCGTGATGTAAGAGAGCTCTGTGCTATAAAATTGTGTCCTGTCAGTCAAGTATAAGCGAAACAATTTTGAGGGTAATGCCCTAAAGCCGTAATGTTTGAGTTTTTAGAGTATGTCATGAGCAGTGGTGGGCACCGTTAACCAAAAAGTTAACTTCGATAACGATAATCCGTTAACCCCAATTTTTAACTCCGATAACGATAATCCGATAATTTTACTACAAAGTTAACGGAAGTTAACGATAAACCGTTAACGATAACTATTTCTTTACTAACATTTAAAAAAATCAAGGAAAAAAGCTTTAAAACCCATAGAAAATGTTTATTTATGCAAAATCCAACAATAAATAGGTATTTAACTGTATTTTTATCAAGTTTTGCAACTTTTTTGCTTAATAACTTTTTTTTTTATTTTTAATAAAAAATGTACTGATTACATGTTTTGAAACCCTTGTAACTACTAACCATTAACTAAATTTTAATTTACCAGAGAATTATTATGGCGGGAACTGAAAGGTAAAATTAAAATTAAATTTTAGGCACATTTATTAAAGACTATGACACAATGTGCTGGTTGCCCTTCAGAAAGACCAACTTCTCAAAGTTAGGCCCAACTGCCAGTCTTGACCTCTTGGGCCTCCCCAACCTCCCCTTGCGAGATCTGGAAGCAGACTGAAGTTATGGCGGTTTGAATTCATTCGCGGAGCGGTGATCTTCCGTGAATGACTCCTCGCAGTTAACGTGTTAGCGGACTTTAACAGACTAAATATCGAGTTATCGGAAGTTAACTGGTCCGATAACGATAAATGGAAATTAACTTCCGTTAATAGTCCGTTAAAAAAGTTAACTTCGTTAATTAACTGTTATCGGATTAACGCTTTAGTGCCCAACACTGGTCATGAGGTATTTTTTCATGCAGATTGCTATAAAGTTCTTATAATATAGCAGTTATTGTGTGTTTTTGTAGAGAGCCAAATTGTTGTTTGTGTATTATTTTGTGTTTTAATATAAATTTATAATTTTATTATACTCGTTTATTACTCTCGTATAATTTACTGACGGTTGGAAGGACGGAGATAGGTCTGTAGTTTGAGCAGTAGTTTTACCTCCTGACTCTAAACCTGGGAAGATACTCTTTTGAATGGGTAGATTTGTGAGCTTTGCGAGCTTGGGCGCAATTAAGTTCGCACACTATAGGTGCGGTTGTAGATGTACCATTGTTCTTCTAAAGCTATTAATAGCGTGTTCCTCAGGGCTCTGTTTCCCTCTCAATAGTCATTCCATGCTTCGCGTAGGACGGCAACAGTGCACCTGACCTCAGATCTTTCTACTATCTCTGATTGGGACAGAGAAAACCTCGTAGTTTTCAATGCCTCATAAACTCGGTTCCTTCATTTGTCTACTGTTTTAATAGAAATTTATAATTTGATTATACGCGTTTATTACTCTCGTAACACAACTATCCCTTTACCTTCAACAATACACAACTCAATTCTTCCTCGAAAGATTACATATACTCTCTTTCCTAAACAGCTCCTAAGAGGTTAGGTGTGCTGTACCGCCTACGCAGTTTCTTTACCCCCACTCAGTTGCTGTCTCTGTACGGGAGTCTTGTCCGTCCCTGTATGGAGTACGGTTCTCACGTGTGGGGTCGCTCAACCCACACAGCTCTAGTTGACCGGGTGAAATCAAAGGCTTTTCATCTCATCAGTTCCCCGCCTCTTACTGACTGTCTTTAATCCATCTCTTTTCGCCGCACTGTTGCCTCACTCTCTCTTTACTATCGCTATTATAATGGACATTACTCTTCTTAACTCTCTAACTGCATGCCTAGTCCTTTAAGGAGAGCACGCAGTATCAAACTTTCTACACATTCTCATTCCTTTTCTGGCCAACTCTCTAACGCAAGGGTCAATCGGTATTCTCACTCTTTCATCTACTCAACCGGTGAACTCTGGAATAGTCTTCTTCGCTCCATCTGTCCCTCAGTCTATGACTTCCAGTCTTTAAAACGCATAGTGTCCAGGCATCTCGAAAACCTTGGACCTTGATTTTGGGTTTCTTTTTCCTTTATAGTGAGGGGGGAGGGGTTGCGGGTACTCGCCTTAGTTCCTCTTTCCTGCATAAAAAACTCTCTGTAAATTCTGTTTGGGACTGTGTTCAGCGTACTTTTTTTATTTTTCAATTGTTTTATGGCTGTTTCGTCGTAGGGAATAAGAAGAAAGAGAGTGGGAGGGGAGACCTAGGTATATATCGAAAGACCGCGCAGTAGGTGGGATATTGGAGGAGAGATTGGCTCCCACTTCGGTGAAAAATTCGTTCAAAGTATAAAACATTTGTTGTGTCTGTAATGGGCTCACTATTTACTAATAGTTTTTCTGAAGTTGAGAGTTTGGTTTGTTTTTGACCGTTGAACCGATCGTTCAGAAGTTTGGTGGTGTACATGATTGAGAGAAAAGTACCATTCAAAATTGTTCGAGGGAAGTCGCTACGTCAACAATGTGATTGTTATCGTCAAAATGAAAATTGAGGCAGGCCTTTTACAATTGCTAATATGAGAAATCCGCTTTCGCTGTTTGCAGCCTGGCAGTGGACGTTGTTTAAAAATTGAGCCTTTTTCTGGAAAAAGGTGAATTTCAAAGAACTTTATTTATTCATCGTGTAAAAAGGCTCGAAATACCGTGTTAAAATGAAGTCCTAAAAAATTTAAAAGTTGAGCCTTTTTTAAAATTTTATTTTGTTTACTGTTTAATCTTTGGTTAGTTCTAAAGATTTTAAAGAACAATTTGTTTTGGTTCTTTTTAGTGTCCTCTTAAAAGTTGATTCAGTAAGTTTATACAATATTCGTATCAAGTAAATATAAATGACTTTTACGCACTTAGTGTTTCTTTCTCTTTATCAAATATGTACGTTTTGTACTGTATATTAGAAGTGTATACATAAAAGTTTTACAAGAGATGATCGTGTGTGTGTGTGTGGTGTAGTTGTTTAACCTCCTTCGTAACAACAAAGGTCATATGACGGAGGGGGTGCCTACAGCTTTACGTGGGATTCGAACCATGGATTGCTACATATCACTTTCACTTCTTTTATAAGTAATAAACTAAATGCTATTAATTTTGCCTAAAAAAGCCTCCATGCCTCCAACGGCATATTCAGATTAAAGTACTGTGAATATATTAATGTCATATCAAATATCTAAAAATTGTAAAATTCTTTCAATTTTATTCTTTTTTGAATAAAGATTTTTGAATTTTTTGAATTTTGACAATCTGGAAGCAGGGGACAGTCACCCATCAAACTGCTATCTAGATCCAATATCGTCTAACTCCGCTAATGTACGGGAAGCCGTGTTGGCGCCGGTGTTGCCACATGGCCACAACGTAATCCTAATCGTACGATGAATCGAGGCGACGTCGGGGGCCTTGTATGGCAACATCGCTTCTTGGTAGATTAGCAAAGTTAAGCGACGTTGGGTCTGGATAGTAGTTGGATGGGTGACCATCTCTGCGCTCGCGTGATGTAGCGACCCGTATTTTACGTTAATCTGCAAGTCCCCTCTGTCATATGACCCTGGCGGACTGTTGGTATGCGGGGGTTAAAATCACGTAGGTAACAACAATCACGTGACCAAAAGATCCCTTCGTAGACATTTATTAATGGAAGCGAATAAAATTTAAAATTCCTGATATCTGACGTATATTTGTAAGTATATTTACGAGTAAGAATATATTTATAAATATATATTTGTTTAGTATATACGTATATATGTATAGTTCCTATGTTTCCAGACTTTTGACTCACCCTGTATATTTGTTTAGTATATTTTTATGAGCAAAACCGTAAAAAAACTGCCAATAGAATATTTCCAGTGAGGATGAAGAAGTAAACGTAATGGGGTGCCTCATTTTTTTTTAGTTATACTAAAATTTTTTATGCACAAACAACCCCCAGGGAGCCCCTACCCGGTTCCCAGAGGGTTATTTTTGGGATCCCCATTTTTAATAGTGTCGTACGTGAACTAGGTTTGTTTGTAGTTTCCATTATTGTTTTTAAAAATAAAAAAAATTGCAGTTGCGGAAAAAAATTCGCCTAGAAATATAAAATTTCTAAGAATCATAAAAAAATTACTAATTGGTAATATAATCTGTTTTCCTTTGGAGATTTTATTCTCTTTCGTGATACTAATAAAATTACATAAACGAGACCCAATTATTACAAATTAGTGATTTTTTTGTAATTTTTAGAAAGTTAAGATTTCTGGGCGAACTTTTTTCCGAGACTGTACGATCTACATATAAATACTCTAACACTCTGTCATGAATGCATAACCGTATACATTTGAATATTTTTACTTTAAAAGCAGTAAATAAAATAAAGCCTTTCAGTTAAAGGTCTGGATATCATCATATAAAAATTTGCCAGTTATATTCACAGAACCACGACATCAATTTCAATGTTATTAAAACTAAGGGTATACAATTCCATCCTAAACGCTGAAACCAAACGACTAATATTATTTTCAAAATGAGAACCAAACCAATGGAGGAAATCCAAGTATTTAATACCTAGGTCAAATTATCACCAGCTCCTTGAGTGACGATTCAGACATAAGAAAACAATATCGAAGTTTCTGTGCTAAAGCAAGCATGATTATAAGGAACTTCAAATTCCATACAAGCGAAGTTAACGACACTCTTTTCTGTACTTTCTGCACTAATATTTATGGGTAGCAACTCTGAGTTAATTCTAAAAAAGGTTTTTACAAAACCCTAAATTTGCTTTATAACAGATCTTTCAGACTGCTGCATAAGTTACCGTTAATATGCTCAGCCTGTCAAATGTTCGCTAACCGCAACGTTTCGAATTTCCCTGAGGTGACAAGACGTGCTCAATACGGTCTAATAGAAGAATTCAAAACTCAAACAATCCAATTGTACAAACTATTCATGAGTCCTGCTTTATATCTTGTACAGTATGAACTTCTTGGTATGAAAGGGTTTGTTTATAATTCAACTTAACCCTTTACGGACGAGTCCGCAGCATATGCGACCACTCTTGTTACCAGAACGTATAGGTTTTATTGTTATTGAAAACTAAATATTTTAGTAACTAGTCGCTGAAATGATACACATTTTGGGTTCCTTTCCCGACAACTAAATGACATCTATATATAAACACGTAGAAACATTTATAGAAACGAGGCATTGTAGTACAATTTATATTATTATTTCTGGTGGACCTTAAGGTACCATCCGTCGTTAAAGGGTTAACACCAAATACTGTCACCAATATTAGTATTTTTATTACAGGGACTTTTAATTTTTAATTTTTAGTAAACTTTTAGTGTTTAAAATTATTGTTTAATTTAAGTTTATTAATTAATAATATACTTTATTATCTTCGTGGATATTGTACATTTTTTTGTGTGATTTATCTTTTGCCAATAATGATTATCATTATCATCATTATAATTAGATTACCAGTGTTCATATACAAAATTTCCTTAGCAACACTTTTAAAGCTATAATGAGAAAATTTCACGAAACCAACAGACGAAAAAAAAAGGTAAAATTTAGTATAAGAATACCATCATCATTATCATCGTTATGAGCATCTCTTTTTCCATTATCTGTTTTCTTTAAGTTTTGTTGTTTCCATAAGGCGTTCACAATATTTGATAAATGTGCGTGCGTGTTTAAGACCATATTAATGAGCCTAAAGGTGTAGGAGGAAGAAGCTGTGGAAATAAATAAATATCTGTACGGTTTGCATATTTAGAGAAAAATTAAGGTAAATATCTTGGTTTAACTTTAACGAATTCGTAACCCCACCTACAAATGCGGTAGCGAAGATGTAACGCGTTTGCTAAAGACGGTTTACTGTTGTGTACAACATCTGTATTGTAATAAAGCAAATATACTGAACTATGTCAATTGTGTATAATTGAATTGAAATTGAAATTAAATGTTTGAATGGTGCCAATAACCTTTTATAACTGACAGTACCTCAAACATAATAATTATAATAATAATAATTATAATAATAATTATAATAATAATAATAATAATAATAATAATAATTTTAATAATAATAATAGTGTTTGAATGTTTTGCGACACAAAGGTTTAATATTAAATCTTTGAAATGTTTTTTATTTTCCAAAATGGTTCCTGCTCGAAGATCGTACAAAGCTTTATCAAACTTTTTCGGTATACGCACACATCAAACCACCTAAATACTAATTTAAAAAAAAGGCTCATAGACTGAATTTGTTTTTCCCTTTTAACCTCTGTAGAGATGTTAAGGTAAAAAAAAAAAAGCAAGTTCACTCGGAAAACCAACCTAACAGTAGATGTCCCAAGCCAGTTTGAAATATGAATAAGGATTATCATTGCATTCTCGTCCCACTTCTCAGACTGGTTTAACCCTATAGCGCTCGGTGTAATTTTGCTGAGTTTGTTCTGGCTTGCGCCAGACGATTTTATCCAGCCTCGGAAAAGACCTCCGGGCCTTAGAGAGTCAAGACAGTCCATGCAAGGCTGGGTTGCTTTCATACGATGCGGTTCCATGTTTTTCACGTTATTAACGTTACCTTCGTCTCAATGACCTTTCGTGACTGAAGGACATTTAATAAATTAACAAAGTAGTGTTTACTGGATATAGTTTTTATTTGGTGTCGCGGGTCGCGGTCGCTGCAGTGTGTGGGGCTCCCATTCTGTTAATGTAAAATCACACGCGACTCGAATCGTCACGACCCAAGTCGTCAGTCGTCAGTCGCAAGACGATCCTGTGTGCGGCGGGCCTATTATGGGAATCCTTTGTGTCTCATATCTGAGGGGCATGTTCGGTGTGCCCTCAGCTTTCGGTCCAAGTGTTCCTTCAGGTGCTCGATGGGGGTTCAACTTAAATAGTCGAATTTAAGTGTTCATCAATGAACACGAACTTTGGCCAGTGCCCATAGTTCAGTGGGTAAGTCCGTTTTCTTATAAGCGAAATGAAGACAATGAAGTCGGGGGTTCGAATCACGATGGTGCTCGTAATAATAATTTAAGTGTTAGCGCAATGGGTTGCATCTGTCTGGCCTGGACGCTGTGCCAGTTTCTGGTCTTCCTGAATAATTATTATTATATAACGCCAACTTTGTCTTTCCAGAGTACTAAATGACTGCCCACACCATGAAAATTACCCCAGCTCTATACCCAGCTCTATACCCAATCCACAATCCTGATTCAAACTTTTGATGTTTTGATTCGTCTCCAAACTCCAAGGTTCTTCGTTGACACGTTTGTAGTTCACACTTTTCGCAGCCTCTTATTTCCCTTGAAAAAAAATCGTATCGTCTGTACCCAAAACTATGGAAGATACATTGAACTATTCTCGGAAGTACGGCTGCGGAAAGAAGTTCACCGAGAAAATTAAAATTTCAAAATCTTTGTTGAAATTTTTTAAATGTTTTGAAATATATTTTTTTCGGTAAAGAAAATAAGGATTTCAGAAAGTAACATCTCAAATTACTAATTAATATTTTTTGTTTAATTTTGTCAGTGAATTTTTATTTGCAACGTTAACGAGAGAATCTTGACGGTGAGCAGTGATATGGCGAGCCAAGACACGCTACAACCTTTGTATCATCAATGAAGTCCTTCCAAATAGCTTCGTGGCAGTAGTTGCATTCTCTGCCCTGGACTTCACTATAACATTCACCATACTTCAGCGTAGAATGTCAAGTTCTTTGGTAATCTGTTGCTGCTGAAATTGTCCGCCTCTAAAACAGCCTACGATACGGTCCCGACTAAATGTTCGCACGATGAAACTGTTTTCGGCAAACTTGGACGGTGAACTAAATAGGTGTAAACTTTCGTTCACAATATTGCCTTTAGAATGAGAAGTTCCATCATGTGACATGCAGTGGCCAAATTATTCTATTAGGCGTCGTAGGCCTATAAAGAGTTTTTTGTCCTTTGTTTTTTTGGTTCTAACGAGTACATGGAATATAGGAGCATGACGTGAAATCACTGTGAAACTTGTACTCACAATATTGATTTCCAACTTTGCTTTATTATTATTATTATTATTATTATTATTATATTATTATTATTGGTGTTGTTTGTTGTTGATGATGATGATGTACAATGACCATCTGCGCTTTGGAAATCACTTTCCTTCAAGTCAATTCTTTCATTTTCATTGTGAAACATGGTAAACAGTGACTGGCAGAAGAGAATCCCTCATCTTTTATTTACTTTAATTTTCCTACTTTCTCTGGGTTTTTTTATTATGCAGGAAGGAGGTGCTAAGGGCGAATACCCTCAAAAACGCCCCCACCCAATAGAGGAAGAAGAGAGCCAAAATCAAGACTCAAGGTTGATTGTTTTGCTTAGTTCGTTTCTTTCTTTTCAATTTTGAGCTTCTTCGGTTAACCTAGAGTGGCTCTTTGGGTCTTTATTGTGAACATTTTATGAACACTTTATTATGAACACTGTGAACATTTTATGAACACTTTATTATGAACACTGTGAACACTTTATGAACACTTTATTATGAACACTGTGAGCATTTTATGAACACTTTATTATGAACACTGTGAACATTTTATGAACACTTTATTATGAACATTGTAACTCCATAACTCTGTAACAGGCCATTGTTTATTACAGTAATATTTTTATTTGTTTTATTTTAACAGATCATCATTTGATTTATATTTATAATTAAAATATAATCACACACCGAGTAATTAAGATCAATTAATTATCATTAAATTAATTATCATTAATTACCGTTATTCAACTTTGTTTACAGTCCTTATACGCGTGCATTTATTCATTTTACTGTCTAATCACCTTATAATTTCTTCATTTTCCTTTGTACGTAATGAGAGATTTGAGTTTTATCAGTTCCGGTTGAAAAATTTGTGTACATTTGCTGATCCCAGTTTCAGATAACGATACCTTAATTTTATCGCGTGCACGCATGAGATATTCAAACTTCATTTAATTAAGTGGACACAATAAGTTGTTTCTTCGACTGCAATATATATATATATATATATACACATTTAACTGCAATGACCACGCAGTATATTAATGTATAGAAACGACGTAAGTATAGAGGAGCGTTCTGCATTTGTTCGTTATTTCTCTTCCTCGTGTGCAGAACGCTCCTCTATACTTACGTCGTTTCTATATATATATATACAGAGGGAGAGAGAGGGAAAAAGGGGTTGAATTGGTCCTTTTTAAACAAGAGGAAAAAGCACAAAGACAAAAGGCATTTTATCAGAAAAATGATCGATAAACTTTACTTGTATAGTTTGAGGATGGTGATACGTTTCATGTACAGTACTTGATAACGATGGTTTTACCTCTCCTAATAATAGTCTGCTTATAGAGTAGTACATACCGTTTCAGGAATATATCTTGGGTAAACAACTGCCAACCGTTACATTTAAGAATTACTCTTTTTCCCAAACTTTTATTTCGATGGTCACACAACCCTGACGCTCAATAGACAGCTATTGTTTGCGCATATGACGAAAATAAACAAAATGCAACTCCTTCATTTAATATAAATCTCACTTACACGCACGTTTAATCTGTTTATGTAAATAATATGTTGATTGTCGAGAACCATACGAGTGCTTGTGCAGAGGTAAAATAATTCTCAAACATTCAATTTTAGGGTGTTTCCAGCCAAAAAAAAAAAAAAAAAAAAAAAAATATATATATATATATATGCACCTTGGTGGTGCAGTGGGTAGCGTCGCTGACTACGAATCCATCGGCCCCGGGATCGAGACCCGGTGATGGGAGCCGGCGCGCAGCAAAACCCTGCTATTCATCCTTCCACACAATAAAGAAATTGGTTGGTAGATAAATGGGTACCCTGGGTGGCCTAGTGGTTAAGACGCTGAGCTGCTGGTGGGGCGTGGTTCGGATTCCACGTTAAACTGTAGGTCTAAAGTGGGATGAAAAACTTAACCTTCGTCAGAATAAACAATTCGGGCAGAAACGTTTCTTAATACTTATATCGTTTCTATTCATTTATATACTGCGTGGTCATTGTAGTTATATGCGCATATTCACGATTTGCGAGGGTGCCCTCTCAGGGCATTGGTTTCTGCCCTATGTGGGAGAATTTCGATTTGTGATTAATCGAGGTTCGTAGCATAATGGTAGCGCATCCAACCGGCAATTGGAAGGCCCTGGGTTCGATTCCCGGGCGGTTCGCCTCATTTTTCATTTATTCGTTATCTCTCCTCCTCGTGTGCAGAAACGTTCCTTAATACTTATATCGTTTCTATTCATTTATATACTGCGTGGTCATTGTAGTTATATATATACTATATATATATATATATATATATATATATATACCGGGTGGACGAAAAAAACCTGGACACTTTTGTTTTTTCTACAAATTTCAAACTATTCAAGCTAATACATCCAAATTAGTACAAGATGTAGCCAGTAGTATGGTTATCATGTGCTGAAAACCTCAGTTAATTATCTTTGGCCGTTTCTTAATTATAAAAAATTTAACTTGACGAAACAAACAGCGAGATTTTGTGAAGCTGACTGCACCCTTGTCTGTGTCATGTTCGCTACAAAACAAGCAGTTTGCGCATGCACCTAACAATGATAAGTGGCAACATGGTGAATTGGTAGGCAAGCTGTGTCAGATTTCTTTGAGAAGTGTTGGCTGATGGAATGTTTTCTCTTATTTTTTTTCTTGTGGTGTTAATTAAAATTCTATCTTAATGGTTTTAAGTAAAGAAGACTTAGCTGTTATAAAGGCGTGTTTTGCCGAGAAGGGATGGAGTGCTAGAAAAATAATTAGGGAATTTCCGGGAAAAAATTGGAAAAGAAGTACAGTACAATACGTAATAAATAAAATTAGACAATCAGGGTCGTCCGCGTACTGCTCGGATTCGAGAAAACGAAAGGTACGTTGAAGAGCATGCGTTGTCGAAGGAAAATAATCCTGGTACTCATCTTTCGCAGAGAAAAATGGCGAATAATTTAAATATTTCGCGCAACAGTGTCCAAAACATAATGAAAAGTAAAGGAATCGGATCTTTTAAACGATTGAGTGCCCCCAGAATAACAAAAGAAGCCATGGGAAAACGGTTAGAAAGGTGTAATTCTTTGTACAGGAAATTTAATTTAGCAGACATTAAACGCATGTTTTTTCAAAATGAGTCCGACTTCACATTAACTGTATCAACAAATCGACAAAACAACCAAGTCAATGCATTAACTTCAAAATCGGAAATCCCGCCAGACCGTCTTTATCATCCAATTTCACGATTTTCCAAGAAATTAATGGTATCTTGTGATGTTTCTTACAATGGAAAAAATTATTCTTTACTGATCCACAGAAAACAAAAATGAACTCGCAAAATTACATTGAACACCTCGGAGAACTTTTACTGGAATGCCAAGACTTGTACCCGAACGAAGATTTTATTTTTGTTCAAGACAATGCACCATCTCATTCAGACAAGGCAACCCAAGAATTTTTGATGGCGAACATTCCTGAATTCATAAAAAGTGAAGAATGGCCACCAAATTCTCCTGACTTAAATCCTCTGGATTACTTCGTGTGGAATGAGCTGAAGTCATTGGTGTACCATGGTCGCAGGCAACCATTTTCAAACCTGGAAGCACTTAGACAAAGAATTGAGGTTGTTTGGCCTATGGTGTCCCAAGACAAAATCAAGTCATCCATAGATCAGTGGAAAATGAGAGTACTGGCCGTAATTCAAGAAAATGGGGGGCCAATACAACATCGATTTGAATAGGGCAAGTTTTATATGAGTTCCATTGAAATTTTTAGCACATGATAACTACACTATTGGCTACATCTTGTACTAATTTGGGTGTATTAGCTTGACTAGTTTGAAATTTGTAGGAAAAACAAAAGTGTCCAGGCTTTTTTCGTCCACCCGGTATATATGTTATTACACGATTGGACAAGCACTGGCACCTGTATACAATTCAAATCTAAATCTTGCACAGTATTGTATAGTTTTCTTCTATATATCTAATTGTTTTACCAATTTTATGTATTTTTCATTTAATTAATTTTATGTACAATGTCTGAAATGTGCTACTCTAAAACCTTAATCATTTTATTGAGAAATAAGATAAAATTGTAACTCATTGTAACGATGAGAGGTTAAAAATGAAAAGTTATTATTATTATTATTATTATTATTATTTTTTTTTTTCCCCTAGCAAATAATAACACTACAACAGTGAAAAAAAAACGGAAATGAGATCGTCATTTTTATGGCTAATTATATGCGTAGATTACGAAAATAACACTCATTTATTTGTATCACCCACCGATTTTATGAAAATGACCCTATTTCATTGTATCATTTTGAGAACCACTGTTCGCTGAACGCATCTTTTACATTTTGTTCAGTCATGCATATGCTGTGGTGGAGGTGTTCGGCTCTGTGTTTCCACTTTGATTTTATGAAAAATTTCTTTCATTAATCATTTAAAACAAAATTGTCAGCCATATTTTATCATAAATCGGTGCTATAAGTGAGTATTATTGAATAACAGCTATCAAATTATGTATATTTCACCGACAACGTCTATATTGTGTGAAATTGCAAATTGATCTATCATTTTCTTATTTTACAGGTTTTTATTGATGTTATGCTACAATGCCTAGAGAGTGCAAAAATTCGCCAGACAGTTTTTGTTATATTTGTGGGACATTAACGCTAAAACAGTATAAAAGGAAGTTGACTTCTCATGTGAAAAAGCTTTATGAATTATACTTCGCAAGCAAAGTTGGTGATCAGGACAAGCACTGGGCGCCTCATATCTGCTGTGTGAGATGTACAAGCTCGTTATCTGCATGGTTCAAAGGCACCGGTCCTGGTCTGGGATTCGGTGTCCCAATGGTATGGAGAGAGCCGCTGGACCATTCAACTGATTGCTATTTCTGTTTAAGGAACATCACAGGTTTGAATCTTTTATTTTTCTGAATATACGTCAAATTTGGTGTTTTTAGCACATTTTAGCATATCCTGCTCTGCATTATGTATTACACAATTATGCTATCTTAAGTAGTCAACAATGTCTATTGTCTCACATTGCAGGTTGCAACAGAAAAGGGAAAAAGGCTATAGTCTACCCAAATCTTCGTTCTGCTATGCGTCCTGTGGAACATTCTACAGATATACCCATCCCTCGTCCTCCAGCTGAAATGCCGACCGATAACACAGACTCTAACAAATCGGAATCAGACGGCGAATGCTATGAAGCTCAAGTCGAGTCCAAGAAAGAACAACATCTCATCACGCAGCCTGACCTCAATGATTTGGTCCGTGACTTAATACTTACCAAGCAAAAAAGTGAACTGCTGGCCTCACGTCTACAAGAATGGAATCTGCTGGCGGAAGACGTACGAATTACAGCATTCCGAAAGCGCTCCTTGGATTTGCAGGAATATTTCACAATGAAGAACAATCTTTGTTATTGCATTGATATACATGGTCTGTTCGATGCTCTGGGTTTGTGCTATGAATCGAATCAGTGGAGATTGTTCATTGATGCATCTCTGTACAGTGTTAAGGGTGTACTGCTACACAATGGGAACACAATGCCTTCTGTTCCGATCGTTCATTCAGTCGTCTTGAGAGAAACGTATGACAATGTTGCTTTTATTCTGGACTGTATAAAATACAATGAACATGAATGGCTTATTTGCGCAGATTTGAAGGTTGTGGCTATTCTCAATTGATTGCAAATTGGCTATACGAAATACTGTACATGTGTTTCCTATGCAAGTGGGATAGTCGAGCAAGGTCTGAACACTACACACGCTCAGTATGGCCGCCGCGAGACAATTCCTCACCTGGCTCTCACAGTGTTATTCACGAACCACTAGTACGAAAGGAAAAGGTTATCTTGCTGATGAAACAATTTGCAAAGGCGTTGAAACGGGATAAGCCTGCCTTCAAATATCTAAAGGAAAAATTCCAAAAATAAGTGATGACAAGATTAAAGAAGGCATATTCGTCGGCCCTCAAATTCGTCAACTCATGCTAGACGAACACTTTGAAGCGGTGATGGATGAGGTTGATTGGCAGCCTGGCGTGCACTCAAAAACGTGTGCAGCGCTCTCCTAGGGAAGACTAAATACGACAACTATGCTGCACTTGTGGATCAACTTATCAACTCATACCGACGTCTCGGATGTAAGCTGTCATTGAAAATTCATTTTTTGCATTCACATCTCTCATTCTTTCCGGAAAACGCATCTGCTGTTAGCGACGAACACGGGGAGAGAGTCCACCAGGATATAGCCACAATGGAGAGCCGATAGAAAAGAAACTGGAGTCCTGCTATGCTGGCCGATTTCTGCTGGAATTTAAAGCGTGACCAACCAGAAGCATCACACAAACGCCAGCATAAATACAAATAATGAGTTGAAAACAGTATAATACGAGAGTTTTATGTTAATTTTGTGCATATATGTTGAAGTATAGCAATAATTAAAACCGTTCCATATGATAAAGCCTATCTGTTTATCAATATATTTTTATTTTTTGGTATGAATATTTTAAGCAGTCATTACAAAAAAACGTGACGTGATAGAAAAAAACTATTTTCAGATTTGGAATCAGCACACTTGAAATATGAAGAATGACCGAATGTTATTCCCGTTTTTTTTTCTGAACCGAAAATTTGTTGTACAGTGTAATTAATATACCTAATTCGTTAATTCAGGTCACTCTTTCCATCTCGCTTTCTGCATACAGTATATATGTATATACTGTATGTTGCAGTAAAAACCCGAAATCAGTCAAAATTAGAAATCACGAAGGTCGTTCGCTAAAACTAATATACCAGGTCAAAACTAGTTCCACCTAAGGCTGTCGGGAGAAGCCGAAATATACGGCTCACATGGCTTACTAAACACATCTAACGAAAAGTAACGAAAATATCACGGCTTAATCTAACCAATCGTCAAGGGCGTACAGTTGATCTAACTGGGCATTCAATTCAGTAAGTTACTGAAACTAATTTTAACTGAAATGTGTAGTTAAAAGTAGGTTTAGTAACATGTGAGCCGTGTATTTCGGGATCTCTCTGACAGCCTTAGGTGGAACTGGTTTTTGCGAACGACTTTCGTGGCTTCTAGTTTTGACGGATTTCGGGTTTTACTGCAACATATATAATGAAAGTTTCAATGTACAATAAATTAATTCTAAATTTTTTAAAAAGACATTTTAATGTATTGAAAATGAAAAAACTTTACGTGATTAAATCTGTTCATTGATGCATCTGAAATGACGCCATTTTTCAATCAATAATTTTAAATAGAATATATATATATACAGGGTGTCCCGTAAGTCTGGACCCATAGGGAAAATAATAAAATTACAAAATAGTCCAAAAATTTATTTATAATATATTTTTTATTATTTTTATTATTATTTTTATTATTTTTTTATTATGATCTTACTCCGCTGGAGTTTTATTTGTGGGCCACTTGAAAGCCAAAGTGTACGAGGTCAAACTTCAGAACATTTTCCACCTTAAAGCACGCATTGTGGAGGCGTGTCAAGAAATTTCTGCGACTGTGATTCAGAAAGTGCTGTCGCAGTGGAGATTGCGTCTTCAACTATGTGTGCGACACAACGGCGGGACACTTTGAACAGATTATGTAATAAATTTTTGGACTATTTTGTAATTTTATTATTTTTCCCTATGGGTCCAGACTTACGGGACACCCTGTATATATTATATATTATATATAATATATATATATATATATATATATATATATATCTCAGTTGTAACTAATTAATAATAGTTGTTAAAGCAAGAATAACGTTTTTAGCATGGCTAGATTAAATATTTGGTGTCTGCATACACACACATGACAATTTTTATGTCCGGGATGTTAAGAAACTGGAGAGGTAAAGAATATATAATTAAAATAAATAAAATACAATAGATCACCTGAAGATCAGGGCCCCAACCTTCTTTAGTTAGCTTTATAAGGTTAACTAACGAAAATATAACGACCTAACCTAACCATTCGTCAAGGGTGTACAGTTGACCTAACGATGGTTGGTTAGTAGTAGTGATATTTTCGTTAGTTAGCCTTATAAAGCTAACTAAAGAAGGCTGGAGGCCCTGATCTTCAGGTGATCCAATAAAATTAATTTAAAAGTTAATTTCAGGATTTCAAATGAGAAAATTTTACATGATTCGATCCGTTCAATCTCGTACCTGAAATTACGTCATTTTTCAGTCCTATTAAAGCGATTTCTGTTGTAGAATTCAACAGCAGAATATCTGACCGATTATGCTAATTTTTTATGTCGTATATAAAGCATGTTCATCCCGTATCCGTCGTTCACAACCATTCTTCACACAAGGTTTATCACCCTCGTATCACAAGTTTTGAAGAGGGAATATCATACTTCAGGAAACGAGCGAGTACTAATTTTCGTTTTAATCTGTTTTGATAAAGTGTTTCAGTCATATTTTAAATTATTAAAATACATTTCTCTTTAATGAAATTATATATTATTTTGTATGTATTTGCAACTAATTGGCTTTTAAAACAGTAAAATTAAATCGTTTTAATTTGGTTTCATAAGGTGTAGCATTGAATTTTTAAATTGTTAATATCTTTTTTAATCTAAAATCCTATTTACATGGTTTTACCTGAAGTGGCTATTATTTATCTCATTAATGCACAGGAAATGTTATTAAGCTAATATATTATATATATATAATATATATACACGGTGAACCAAAAGTAGGTGGACAGTAGGTTGAATACGGTTTGTGTTATATATTTATAACTATGGTGTTCATTATAACTATGGTGTTTGTGTTTTATTTATTAAATATTATAACTAAATTTATTTAAATTTTATTTTGTATTATAGTATACAAAAAAATTAAATATGTATTCTCAAAATAAACGTTATCATTTACTGTCCACCTACATTTGGTTCACCCTATATATATATATATATAATATATATATATATATATATATATATATATATATATATATATACAGGGTGTCCCATAAGTCCAGCATCATAGGAGAAATTCATATTTTTCTATTTCTACAAACCATAATTATGCTCGGGATTCCAATTTCCCGTCCACCATTCTGTTCAGTGACGAAGCTGTTTTTTTATGGAAATGGTGAGGTGAATCGACAGAACACCCGCTACTGGTCTCAAAACAACCCTCTTCAAAGGAACAAGGTGCATCTCGGGTGATGGTATGGTGTGGCATTTGGAAGGATCGCATCATAGGCCCCCTCTTTTTCGATGAACATGTCACTGGAGGCACCTACCTACGTATGTTCAAGGAAGAAGCATTTCCCAGTGTCTTGAACGAAGAAGGAAATTTCCCAACATGGTTCCAGCAAGACGGCGCTCCTGCACATTACAGTACCTAAGTAAGGGAATACCTGCACCAACAATTCCCTGGTCACCGTGTGCTTGCTGACTGGGTATCACGTCTGAATTTGTGTATTGAAAACAATGGTGGACATATTGAGCACGTTCTGTAAATAAAAGCTTTTGTTTTGCCTTTTTTTATTATTTTTCCTATGATGCCGGACTTATGGGACACCCTATACATAATTTGCTGTCGTATACAAGAAAAAAATATATATGTGTATATATATGAAAATTATTTCACGAAAGTAACACGTGAATAATATTTATGATGAAAATAACCACGAAGGAAAAAAGGAACACAGAATGGTGATCAAGCGCTTTCGTCTAATGACATCCTCAGGAACACTGAGGATTCCTGAGTGTTCCTGAGGATGTCATTAGACGAAAGCGCTTGAGCACCATTCTGTGTTTCCTTTTTCCTTCGTGGTTATTTTCATCATAAATATTATTCACGTGTTACTTTCGTGAAATAATTTTCATATATATACACATATATATTTTTTTCTTGTATACGACAGCAAATTATGTATGAGGAAATTGTTCGTCTACTTTCAGAGCCCAATACAAATTAACAGATATTGTGGTCGATAATGATGGCAGGGACGATCCTTCTAATCTCGAAATGCACAGGTCGCGTCCGTCAATCCATGCGATGATCAAATGTAAGTTTTTAACTTATTTCCCCCCCACCCCCTTTTTATATAGTTTTAATATCAGTATACTGTGGTGCTTTTTTCTTCCAAGTTAATTTTGTTTTCTTATTCGTTAATTTAACAGTGATAGTCCAGCGCGTAAGCTCCAAATTTTGGTGAAATCGTTCACTTCTTTATAAAAGCACCAAATTTGGCACATATATACTTGAATGTATACTTTTTCATATAAGGATGAGTGCCAAGCAAAATCTCAAGGTTTATGGGTGGTACTCTTAACATTAAGAGAACAACCAATTTACACAATCATGTGTGAGTTGGGAATTTAATGTTCAAAGTAAGTTTATTTATAACTAGTACCAAATCACCCTATGTCTATATGACATTGAGAGTACACAGTAAATCATCTAATCACTTTTGTCAAGGCATGAATTGATGCATAAACTCATTCAAAAGCAGCATTGTCTTCAAGTTGATACTTAAAATTTAGAATACAATATACAGTATACACATTTCAGTCATAAAATAGTATGTTTAACACAACAAACACATATTTCAGTCATAACATACTATATAATTAACACTATGCACTAAGTGCTCTTGTCCACTACACTGTCCAGAGCAAGCACAAAGAGCTTTGCAGGGAAGGTTGGCTCTGGGGCACTTGCACAGTCCCCTACACGCTGTCTTGTACCCACAGTGAATGAGTTCAGTACAGGCCTTGCAAGCCTCAGGATAGTGTATCCATTTTGGGGTCCACCCATGCTCCTTCTTTGCCCAGCCCGTTAGTTGAAGATGGTAGTTCTGGTTGAGGAAGCAGTGTTTGACTCCATATGAAACCAGCTTTTAATGTGCCGTTTCGAAGCTCCTTGGGTCGGAGGGATATTTTCAACGGCTCTGCTGCCTTTGGCAAACATTCTCTGCCTTGCTTTGATAAGTGTAGTTCCTTCAAATGTCCTAGAGTAGAGCAGAACTGCAAAGTGCTCTATCATTTGATATGTGTCATTTGTGAGGTCTTGCTGGCATGTGGAAAGGTGAGCAAATACAGGTGTCACATTATTGAATACTCTCAAGAGGTTCCATGCTGACCTTTTACCTTTTTCTGCAAATGCCGATGTTGTATCACACCCAGTTAGTGCATGGAAAAAGGTACTGCAAGTGCCCTCTTAGGTTCAATGCTTGAAGCAATGGTATGAGCAGGGATGAGTCGGTAGTGCTTGCCAACTCCAAATGCAGCCCAGAGTTCAGCTACTTGAAGGCTACTTGAAAAAACTTTGGTTACATAATTAACATTATTATTATCATTATCATAGTGCCAAACAGGCACTATATATATATATATATATATATATATATACACCTTTTGTTTGCTTCCGCCCGAATTGTTCATTCTGACGAAGGTCAAGCTTTTCACTTCACCTTAGACCTACAGTTTAACGTGGAATCCGAACCACGCTCCACCAGTAGCCCAGCGTCTTAACCACTAGGCTACCCAGGGTACCCATTTATCGACCAACCACTTTCTTTATTGTGTCGAAAGATGAACAGCTGGGTTTTGCTGCGCGCCTGCTGCCGTCACCGGGTCTCGATCCCGGGGCCGATGGCTTCGTAGTCAGCGACGCTAACCACTACACCATGACCATATATATATATATATAATATATATTTCGAGGGTGGGCTGAAGAGTAATGCCTCCACTTAAATAATTCTGAATTGCGTAGAAGTAGCCAATTAAAACCGGTTTTGTGTTGTAACTTGATATTCCCACCCCATTCCAGATTGTGTATAACCGGTTTTGTGTTATAGCCTAATGTAGCCTACACGCATACCACACGTTGGTTCAGTATCGATTACACTGGAAAGAGTAAAGACGATGGCTTCAAGCAACTTGCTGTAATTGAATTTTTTCCCGGGGAAAGTGTTGCTCCCATAGACATTCATCGGCGAATGCAATCTGTGTAAGGCAAACAGTGTGTTGATGTGAGTACCGTTCGACGTTGGGCGAGGCAGTGTAAAGAAGGAGACGCAGGGCAAAAAGATTTGCGAGACAAACCGGGAAGTGGAAGACCTGTAACGGCAACCGACGAGTCTCATCGGAACTACGTTGACGAACTAATTCGTGGAATTCGTCGCATTAAACAAAATGAAATTGCTGCAATGCTCGATATCTCCAACGAGCGAGTGGAACACATTATCAGTATTCTCGGTTACCGAAAGGTCTGCGCCAGATGGGTGCCTCGCATGCTCACTACCGAGGTGAAAACTGAGAGTACGCATTTGCCAAGAAAATCTGCAGCGTCATTATGACTCTGAAAATAAACTGCAATCCATGGAATATCGGCACAAAAATTCAACGCAACCAAAAAAATTCAAAGTTCAAAAATCGGCTGGAAAAGTGATGATGACTGTTTTTTGGGATATCAATGGTGTTGTTCTCGAAGACTTTACAGAAAGAGGGACAGCAATCAACTCCTCGCGTTATATTGAAACTCCGAAGAAGTTGCAAAAACGGATCAGGAGGGTTTGCACCCACAAAAACGCAGGCATTGTTCACCAGACAACGCACGGCCTCACACCAGTATTCAAACGCGAGAAGCAATTGAAGATCTGGAATTCACAGTCTTGCCGCATCCACAATATAGCCCCGATTTATCACCATGCGATTTTTACCTTTTTCCTAAACTTAAAGAACATCTCCGTGGAAATCGCAACGGGTCTGACGAAGGAGTTAAGGCCGCTGTGAAATTTTGGTTTCGTAGTCAAAGCTCCGTTTTTCAACGGGATGGATTTAAAAAACTCATTTATCGTTGGCGTAAATGTATCGAGGTAGAGGGTGATTTTATAGAAAAGTAAAGGTATCGTTTTGAAGAATAAACTCTATGGTACATAACTGCTTTTGTTTCGATAAATCCTTCAACCCGTATAAAATTTATTTGAGTCGAGGCATTACTTTTCAGCCCACCCTCATACTATAATACAAAACATTGTGGCAAAGCATGTTCGTTTATCTGTACATTTTAATAATATACACGGTTAGCTCTTTTTAGTTATAATGTACAGTATATCCTAAAATTTATGAATCTGAAGGCGTTTTATATGTTGGATGTCTCAAAGTTTAGGATCGCAGAAGCTGAATCAGCGAACGTTACTAACCATTATAGGGTATTGTGTGTGAATGGACGTGCTGTTTTACTCTCTCTATTAAACACCCAAATTAGAAGGGAAAAATCTACTCGGCGGTTATTCTGTTTGCACCCGAAAGTGCATAAAGTATCAGTGAATCCGTGCATATAAATTATAAAGTGAAATTCATTAAAATAAAGAAAGTGCAATACAGTTTACATCATCTATCACCAGTTTTAACGTATATATTCAAAACGAAATAAGGTTGGGCATTCGTGAAAGTTTGAAACAAGGCAGGAAAAAGGTCATAAAAACGCAAAGGTCAGAAACCTCTCGAAATACACCCGACCATCGAAACATTGAAAGAAAGGAAACAGAAACAAAAAATAATAAAAAAAAAAAAATAAATAAATAATTTGGGTGGGCACGTTTCGTTATAGAAAATTACAAAAAAAATTACAAAAAAATTACAAAGTATATTTACAAAAAAAAAAAAAAAAAATTACAAATATACTCATAAAATCCAGTTGATCTGGGATGAGTATTTCTTAGTTAAAATATTTTAACAAATTCAAGTACAAACATTATACAAGTAAATAACATATAATAAATAATATAATAAATAATAAATAAATAATAATATAAAAGTAAATAATAATAATAAAATAATTAATAAAAGTAAATAATAAACAATAAACTTAAACCTTTGCAAAATTTTAATATCTACGAATATCTACAAAAAAATGGACTCACTGGTGACTATTCTCCACACTAAAACCAGTATGCAAGTCAACATGGCAGAGGAAGAAAACAAAAACAGAAACCCATGCATAAAATGTGCATTAGACTGCAGCCTACATGCATTAAAATGTGATGAATGCAGACTATGGATACACTACAATTGTAGTGAACTACCTATTTATTTCCTACTCATCCTTCAAAATTCAAAAAGAAAATTCTCATGCTTTAGATGTGCTCGTCAAATTTGCGATGACTATGACAGGCAATTTGAAGAGCTTGAAGTAGAAGTGGCAGGTGAGTTACAGGAGGAGGAAATTATCATTGCAAATGCAGAGCTTGCTGAAAAAGTGAGAAACCCTCAGGATGAGACCCTAGAGAGAGGGAAACTGCAAGCAAAAAGGGCACCAAAAGAGAAAACAAGAACAGGAAATGGACACTAAGACCTTCAACAAAGTGAACAACCCCACTGTACACAGTCACCAAAAAGCCAAAAGTGAAACCAAGAGGCCAGTATGCAAGTATTACAGGAGGGGCTTGTGTAAATATGGACTTAAGGGAAGAGAATGCCCATTTGCTCACCCACCACTCTGCAAAAAATTTATACACGATGGGAATGGCATTTCTGGATGTAGATCCAATGCAAGATGTCCCTATTTTCATCCCCAAATTTGCCAGAGCTCATGGTGGGAAAGAAGTTGTTTTAAAGAGAACTGCAATCTGGCCCACCTGAAGGGAACAATCCGATTCCAACCACATCAAACTCAACGGAGAGAATACCAGGATAGTGAGCCTACTATCCCTCAGCACTATTTGGCCCAAGGGGTGCAAGAAAACCCAAGACCAAATACCATTCCTGCACCCAGATCTTATGCTGATGTAGCGGGTCCAGGTAAGCCCACTGGTGAAAATAGTACAGCAAGCAACCATGAAACCCCATTGGGGTTTTACCACCTCATAAAACAAATACAAGACATTCAAAGCTCACTTGGGCTCCTCATACAAAAGCAAACGAGAACCCCAGCAGGAACCCTACAAATGCCCTATATGTGGGAGATGAAACAAATGGCTCCACAAATGTATCAATAATTTACTTAAACATCCAGGGCCTTTACCCAAACTCAAACCATACCAAAGTACCTTACCTAAAGAGCCTAGTGGAAAACACTACTAGCACAGTTATAGCCCTCACAGAAACACACCTGAACCCCATGATCATGAGTAGTGAAATTGCAATCAAAGGGTACACCACCCATAGATGTGACAGAGAAGACCGTCTAAATGGTGGTGTCCTGATGTACATCCCTGAAAACATTCAAAGTGAACTGCTCATGGCATACTCAAATGGAGCCTGTGAACTCCTAATCATCATGCTCAGCATAAATAAAGAAGACATAATACTAGTGAATATCTATAGCCCCCCAGATAGCTCCCATCTAGAGCTCACTGAAGTTCTGGAAAAAATCAGGCAATGCCCAGCTATTGTAGACTCAACAAGAGACTTAATCATTACAGGAGACTTTAATCTCCCAAATTGCACCTGGAACCAATATGGTGGTATGAAATCAGGGACAAAAAGGTCCAAATCAAAACACCTGAATGAGTTTATGGAAAAACTGCTCCTAGTACAACATGTCCACTGCCCAACTAGAAAAAATAATATCCTAGATTTAGTGCTGACAAATAATGCAACTACAATTGACCACATTGTTATAACACCAACTATACACTCCGACCACAATGTCATGCACATATTCACAAACTTGTCCCTCCACAAATGTAAGCAAGACCCATGCCAAACGAACTTGCCATACTCTGACCTAAACCTGCACAAGTCAGACTGGACATCAATAAATAACTGTCTGGGAGAAATAAACTGGGAAGATGAATTAGAAAACCTAAAGCCAGAAGAATGCTGGAGTAGAATACAATACCTGCTGTCATCAGCATTATACAAACACACACCAAAGAAAAACGATAGTGCACAGAAGCACCGGACAAAAGAGCACAGATACAGAAGGACACTTATGAGAAAGAGAACAAAGCTATCTAAACAACTGACAAAGCAATTAAGTGATACAAGACATAGTAACATCCGGAATCAGATACTGATGTTAGAACTTAAAATAAAGGAGTCAACCATAAGAGAGAATATTGATAATGAACACAAAGCTATTGGCACTATAAAGGAAAATAGCAAATTCTTCTTTAGCTATGCTAAACGCAAAGCAGTTATCAAAACGAGCATTGGCCCATTGCTTGCTAAAGATGGACTAACTCTCACATCTAATACACAGGAAATGGCAAACATTCTACAATCTCAATATGCTTTAAGCTGGAGTACCCCTGTAGTAGCAAAGAAAATAAAAACTACAGCATTTTTTGATAGAGAAGAAAATGACCAAGACAGACCATTATTGGAAGATATACAAATAACCACTAGAGATATACAACAGGCAATAACAGAGCTACCGGGGAGTTCAGCCCCTGGTCCAGATGGAATTGGAGCCAAGATTCTTAAGGAATGCAAACATACTTTATCTCTGCCTTTGAAAATCCTGTGGAGATCCTCACTAGACACCAGTAGAATACCACCAATCATGAAACAAGCAAATATTACCCCAATCTACAAAGGAGGCAAAAGAAAGGAAGCCAAGAACTATAGACCCATATCTTTGACTTCCCATATTATTAAAATATTTGAGAAAGTCCTGAAAAGGCACATTGTCAGTTTTATAGAAAATGAACATCTCTTAGAAGACTTTCAACATGGCTTCAGACACAAGAGATCCTGCCTTACTGAACTTATAGACCATTGCAATACAATCCTACAATATTTGGGAGAAAACCACAATGTTGATGTCATCTATCTAGACTTTGCAAAAGCTTTTGACAAGGTTGACCATGGTATATTATTCCATAAACTAAAAGAACTTGGTATTTGTGGAAAAATAGGAAAATGGATCCATGCCTTTCTCTCTGACAGAAAACAAATAACAATTGTAAATGGAGCAAGATCTATAGAAAAAGAAGTGATTAGTGGAGTGCCGCAAGGCACAGTACTAGGACCAATTCTATTCATTATAATGCTAAACAATATAAACTGTAACCTAGGAAGCTCTCTCCTGTCATTCGCAGATGATACCAGAATACTAAGACCAATTACAGAAAAAGAAGACTGTGTAGAGCTACAAAAAGATCTACAAACTATATATGCATGGGCAGATGCAAACAATATGGCCTTCAATGAAGACAAATTTGAACTAATTAAGTATGGACCAAATAAATACCTGAAAGAACAATTCAACTACACTGGACCCACAGGAAAAGATATTGCACAAACTGATCATGTCAGGGATCTAGGGATTATATTATCTGAAGATGCAACATTCAACAGGCACATTGACAAAGTAACCTCATCATGCAAACAACTAATAGGATATATACTGAGGACATTCAGAACTAGGGACAGTATGACCATGCTTACCCTGTGGAAATCACTTGTCCTTCCACGCATTGACTACTGCTCTCAATTATGGTTTCCCCACAAACAGAATGAATTGCAAAAAATTGAGGGCCTACAAAGAACCTTTACCTCGTATATTAAACAACCTGATGGGCAACAGGTGAGTAAAAACAAATTAAACTACTGGGATAGGCTCAGAGGCCTCAACCTTTATTCCATAGAGAGAAGGTTTGAGAGATACATCCTAATCTACACCTGGAAAATTCTAGAAGGGCTTTTAGTTGCCCCCAATACTGAACCAATTGTGCCCACCTTAACAAGAACTGGCAGAATGTGTAAAAAATATCACCTCCCACCAAACAGTCTGAGAAGGATTCAAACCCTTCAATATAATAGTATCTCTAGGCAGGGTTCTCGCCTGTTTAACTCCTTGCCTCAGTACCTTAGAGATATAAGTGCAGTCCCAGTAGATACTTTTAAAAAACACTTGGACATGTTTTTAGCCAACATACCCGACCAACCCACAGTGTCAGGGTATTCCTCTGCCAGACCAGCCCCCACAAATTCAATAGGGGACCAAATCGTATGGCAGGAGCAAGAAAAAAGAAGGGTGGCGACCCCGTCGTGGCCCCGCCTCAGGAGGCGCTGAGCGGACTTCGTGGGAGCAGCGCACCCTTGAGGCAGAAGCGCTTTAAGGTAAATTTAAGGTAATAAGGTAAATGTGACTGGTGTGCGAGCCTTCAGGGTCCCCCTCAAATACTTTGTTCAGCGTTTCCCGATTTAAACGAACAACATATGTAAGTCACATTTCTACATTTTTAATATTTAGGTGGACAAAAGAACGAAATTCCTCACTGGTAAAACAAGTGCCATTGTCGGAAACCAGGACTACGGGTAAACCCCATCGAGCGAAACACGAACAGAGTAAGCGAATAGTAACACCCAAAGTCGTGGAAGTGGTTGGAAAAATTTCCACCCACTTAGAGTAGGCGTCCACAATGACTAGGAAATGTATATTATTTATAGGACCTGCATAGTCAACATGGATCCTATGCCAAGGTATAGTAGGCCATTCCCAAGGATGAAGTGGACTTTTCCTTGGGAGATCTCTGTTCTCTAGGCAGCTTTGACAGGAACGAACCAATGATTCGAGTTCTCCATCTAAACCGGGCCACCAGAAATAAGCTCTCGCCAGCTCTTTCATTTTTGTTGCACCCATGTGTTCAGCGTGAAGTTCCTTCACTAAATTCGACCTGCCTTCATTCGGAATTATCACTCTGTGGCCCCATAAGAGACAGCCATTTTGGATTGAGAGTCCAGACTGACGTTGATAAAAAGGCTGTAATTCACTCTCAACCTTAGTAGGCCAATCAACTGAGCAGTAATGGATGACCCTAGACAGAATAGGGTCTGATTTTGTCCACTGCTCTATTTGTATCGCAGATACTGGAGTTGATTCCAAAAACTCCACCAAGTGAACCCATTCTGTAGGTATAGGTACACATTCATTTGTATTCTCTAGAGGCAACCTACTTAGCGCATCAGCCGTACCTAGAAGTTTGCCTGACCGATGTACTAAGTCAAATTTATAGGCTTGTAGAATCAGTGCCCATCATTGAATCCTACCTGAGGCCATAACTGGAATATTTTTATTAGGTGAAAATAAACCAAAAAGAGGCTTATGGTCAGTAATTAGTTTAAATTCATGACCCCATAGATAGAAATTAAATTTTTTTACTGCAAATACTAAGGCTAATGCTTCACGTTCCACTTGTGCATATCGTCTTTCAGTCTCAGTTAGTGTTCTAGAAGCAAAACAGATAGGCTTATCTACACCATCAATGTAGTGAGATAACACTGCCCCAATTCCATAAGAACTGCTATCTGCTGAAACTATGAGAGGAAGTTTAGGATCATAATGCACTAGGAGAGTGGACTTTAGTAGTACGTCCTTGGAAGCCTCAAATGCTTCCTTTTGGGTTTTCTCCCATCTCCACTGTTCCCCAGATCGTAATAGCTTATTTAGGAGTTCAAGGAAAGTCGATGCATTAGGCAAAAATTTCCTATAAAAGTTTAGGAGACCTAAATAAGCTTGAAACGGTGTGATATTTTGTGGAGGTGGTGCATTTTTTATTGCTTCTAGTTTATTCACCGTTGGATGAATGCCTGAGGCATCTATGCGGAACCCTAAATATGAAACCTCGTTAGTGATCCACGAACACTTTTCTTTCTTTAGCTTAAGTCCGGCATCCCGGAGTCTTTTTAGAACTGTGGTTAATCTAGTTAGGTGTTCTTTTTTAGACGAACCTGAAATGAGGACATCATCTAGAAAACAAAGTACCCCCGGAATGTGACCTAGAACTTGGTCCATTGTCCTCTGAAAAATACCCGGAGCCGATGCTATTCTATAGCATAGCCTATTGTACTTATATAGGCCTCGGTGCGTATTTATGATAGTTAGTTCTTTAGAATTTTCATCTAAACTTAGTTGAGCATAGGCTTGGGACATATCTAGTTTTGTGAAATATTTACCCCCAGCAAGAGAGTTAAATAATTCATCGGGCTTGGGTATAGGGTAGCAATCTAGAAGGACTGCTCTATTTGCTGTTAAATGGTAATCCCCACATAACCGCACAGACTTGTCAGGTTTTAGTACAGGAACTACTGGGGCAGCCCACTTAGCGTGTGTAACTGGTCCGATAATTTTATCTTTGAGCAGCCTGTCAATTTTTAAATTTACCTTCTCCCACAGTGCATGCGCAGTTGAACGAGCCTTACAAAATTTCGGAGTTACATTAGGATCTACTTCTATACAGACCTGATGGCCTTTTAGGTTGCCTACTTCAGGCCCAAAAACAGAAGAAAACTCCCTTAACAATGAGTCTATGTCAGACGGATATGAGAGTGTATGCACATCTGCCTGACCCTTTGGCCAAATTTTGTCAATCGACATTTTCAAAGCATCAATCCAATCACGGCCTAGTAGAGTAGGTCCTTACTCATCCACCACTAAAAGAGTTAAGGGATGAGACAAAGTTCACTTGTTGAGTGTAACTGTGATGGATGCTTCTCCACAAATAGGTATTTGTATGTCTCCATATTTTTGTTTTAGATGCATATAGTTTAGGTGTATTTTTGAAAGGTTTGTCAAAAACTGTTTTGGACATGACAGTTCGGGCAGCACCTGTATCTAGTTCTAGAGGAACTGTAATTCCATTTAAGCCTACCTCTACAATATATGGGCTTGTATTATCACCACTTTGCTGCTTATAAAATAGGTACTCCACTTCAATGTTCGAAGTATTTCCTTTTTGAGGATTTACACTAGAAATGTTATAATTAGAATTTTCACCCTTTGTTTTCTTTGAAAAACAAACTTTAGCTATGTGGCCTATTTTACTACAGTTTCGGCAAACTGCTTCTTTAAAAGAGTAGTCCTTCTTCCAATGGGGTTTTCCACACCCAGTACATGGCTTGGAAGGCTTTTCCTCCTGTTTAACGTTTAAATTAGTAGGTTTAGTCGTATTTGCCACATACCTTTTATTTGTCTGTCTAGTAGGCTCATTAGGTCTGCCAGGCCTAGAAGATTTACAGCTATTTACGTATTGGGCTTTACTACTGTGACTGCCGAAAGCTCTAACATTTTTAGCAGCTGCTTCTCTAGCCGTAGGTATTTCTACAGCCTGACTAAAAGTTAGGTCCTGTAGAGCTAATAGTGCTCTCTGGGTAGACTCCTCTTTGAGACCCATTACAAACCTATCTCTTAGCATTTCGTCTAATTTGTCCCCAAATTTACAAGTACGGCTATGGGCTTTTATTCCTGCAACAAACTCTGCAATGCTTTCATTCACCGTCTGATGCCTCGAATAAAATTTGAAACGTTCATAGATGAGAACTACTCGGGGTTTGTAGTGATCGGTTAGGGCCTGTACCAATTCACTATAGGTGCAAGTTTCCGGTGCTTTAGGAGCAACTAGGTCCATAACTAAGCCAAACGTTTTAGGGCCTATTATAGTTAAAAAGGTAGGTACTTTCTTAGCATCAGGAATGGAATTTGCCTCGAAAAACAACCTCACCCTAGTGGCATAAGCTTCGAAGTCCTCCCCAGAGTCTTCGTAGGGGCTTATATGGCCAATCATCGACATGCTAGAACAAAACCGATTTAGGCCAAATAACATGAAGTAGGTTAGATTTGGTTTAAATTTGATCTAGTTACTCCCCAGTTAGGGCTGAATAGTAAATTGTATTAGAGTTAGGGCTGAAAAGGAATTAGTATTAGAGTTAGGGCTGAGTAGGAATTAGTTTTAGAGTTAAGCCTGCGGGACCTAAGCTATAGTACGATAGCTTACCCACACAAGCCAACGAAATCGGACCCACTAGGCTACATCCAATTTTCCAAACAACCACTTGAACCCAATAAGCCAAATTAAATCCAATGAGCCAAATTAAATCCAATGAGCCAAATTAAATCCAATGAACCAAATTTAATCCAATGAACCAAATTTATTCCAATGAGCCAAATTGAATCCCATCCTCGTCGCCAAATGTAATAGCTTGGGGTTAGTGACCCCGCTAAGTGACTAGGTTTCTAAAGAACAAACAAAGGCACTTACCGGTGCGTTGAATTAGATATTCTTTAGGGCCTACCATAGATTTCCTGCGTCCCACAAAGCAGTCTACCTAAACTCTCTAACTTTACTAATTTAGAAGCTATAGACATTACCCCTAACTATTATTATTTACTGACAACTTTCTACCCCATTTGTCACCTTAGAAACATCACCAAATTAAACTTAGCACCAACGATTTAGTCAGATATAAATAACCATGCTCTAGCCTGTTAACGGACACCTTTAGCGCGGCTTTGCTATCCCGCTCTGGTCACCTTTTTTTGCGGTAAAAAGCGTGCGCGCAATGCTTTCCGTTTTTCGACTCATAACTTTCGTTTACGTGGCTAAATTGTAATGAAAATTTATTTGTAAGTAAATTATAACTAAATAAACATATTTACGAAAAAAAAAAATATATATATATATTTACGCACCTTAACACGTTGGCTGCCGTGTGCCCCGCCGGCATCTCTCATGTTATCTGTCTTTGAGTACCGCGTGAGATGCCGGCGGGTCACAATGCATGTTTTACTTATGGATTTATTTCTCCTCGGCAACATGAGATATAATGCTTTAAAAGCCATTTGGCACCTCAGGAATAACTATTTTTTACTGGGTAAAATATTCATTGGCGTATCTGTAGACCCAGGGAAATAATAGACTTAGTGAAGATGAATATTTATTCTGAAGTACATTGAAAAAGTACAAACAAACAAGGGGTTGAAGTATAATGTTATACAACTTGCAATCAAATAAAATTTGCCTTTGAATATTACAAATATAATCTAGAATATACTTTTCAAAAAAAACCTTTTTTTTAGAAAAAATATACCCGCATATTCCTTTATTTATTCAAATACTGTTTTCCTTTGAATAATATAACTAAAATATATTTGAAAATTAACATAATTTGGAACTTGGGGCATTCACGCACACTAATTGGACTCGCTTTATCATTGTCTTATATCGCGCAAATTATCGGGCAACGCAGGAAAGCACAAGGAAGAGTTGCCAACTAGACACTTTTCGCATAAAAATATGAAAGAGCGTACATAAACGGCGCAAAACATTTATTTGCAGCAACTATATCAGCAAGCGTACATTTACGTCGCGGGCCTCAAAGGACGGAATTCGTTCGCCGTACATTTACGTTAGTGTCCGTTAACAGGCTAGTCTAGCCAAAACTAAAACGAACAGCCGCATTGCTCTGTTTATCCCTTCGTGTTGCCATTCAGCTTTCTTTTAGTGATTTTTCCCTTTAGTGACTTTGGACTATATACATATATATATATATATATATATATACACACACACACATCACCTCATTTATCTACAGCTATGTAATTAAGAAACCAATACATTCACCAACGTTTTATTTCCTAACTAATGTTTTTCATAACTAACTTTTCCTTAACTAATTATTATTATTTATTTTTCATCGATCGTTGAAGTATGGATGCTTGGTTGCAATGTAAGCAAATATATAACTACAAGTGAGGATGTTGCGGCGCATGACTAACTGATGTATGAATTAGAAGTAGAAAGAATTAGCAGCATCCTTATGTAAGTACATATATCTTCTTATTTTGTACAATTTCCCACAAATGTTAAATTTAAACTGGAATTATTTTATTTCCGCATTTACATATGATTTCTATACTCCCAAATCCCAATATGAATAGCGCTGAAAATATTTACACAAGTTAACCATTGTTTCACCACCAAATAAAACGGTGTATGGTAGAAAGTGAATTTATATGGACAACTATGACGGATTTATAAGATGAAATGTCTGTTTTTAGAAAATGTATGGAATTAGATTCAGTCCAAGTTTAACCTAACATAAGCTACATAGATTCTATTTGCAAGTCACTCTTTTTTTTTAATCATCTGGTTTCAATCCCAAATTTATGTTTTTATCTGTTTACATTTTAGGTTTTTTATATATACATATACACAGTATATATATATATATATATATATATATATATATATATATAATATATATATATATACAGGTCGTCCGATAAGTGAGTGGCGATTCTATGTCAGTTAGCATAGTGTACTAATATCTTTGATATCTAATAAATGTCTATGCTTTTTTTCAATTAAGCTAGCTTCACATGAATCCAAATTTTTAATTTTGCAGTAATTCATGTTTATTCCTGTTTGTTCTGGTTTTTCATTGTTTTATTTTTATTATTTCTAATTATTGGCGTTGCAATGGCTGAGGTAGACGCACGTGTTGATAAAATTTGTGATCAAAGTCCCTACACATATGAAGCACGGATATTAGTAGCAACATGGTGGCATGAATCTGGAAAAACCAAGCATTGCATGAAGGTAGTACGCGAAAGGTTTGAACAAAGATTTAATGATGTGCCGCCAAAGGGCGAAAGTATTAGAAAATGGGAACACAAATTATTCACAACTGGGATGATAATTGATAAAAAACGCCGTGGTCGCCCCAAAGCAAGAGCAAGATTGGAAGATGATGTTCAAGTGTCAATTCGACAATCGCCAACCAAAAGTATTCGTAGGCGTGCATCTGTATTAAATGTTCCGAAATCAACACTGCATGATTTGATGAAAAAAAGACTTGCATTTTAAAGCTTTCCGCCCAATCTCCGTTCAGTTTTTATCGCCACAATATAAAATTGTCAGAGTTAATGCTTGTCAACAAATTCTTGAAGCTTTTCCAAGTAAAGCTGAGAGAGATCGTACGTTCTTCAGTGATGAATGTGCCCTTTATGGCGATGGCAAAAGCAAATTTTCGTTTTTTTGGTCGAAAGAAAATCCTGATTATTATGATCAAGTAAAACAATATCCCCCTCGAATCATGATATGGTGTGCAATATCAGCGCATTGTTTAATTGGTCCATTTGTGTGCACTGGTCGAATTACTTCAGGAAGTTATATCGACATGTTGGAGAACAGATTTCTACCCGCTTTAAGAAATACGAATATTCGCAACCCTATTTTTCAGCAAGATGGTGCTCCAGGACACACCGCTTTCGCTGCGCGTGAGTTCCTAGACAGAAATTTTCCTGGCAGATGGATCGGAAAGTATGGTCCTGTACCTTGGCCTCCGCGGAGTCCGGACTTGACCACCCCGTATAATACCCTCTGGGGAATCCTCAAGATGCAGATTAATGGCCGTGAAAATCAAAGTGAATCTGATCTGACAAAAATCGCAGAAGTTGTTAAGTGACATCAATGAGGATAAAGAACTTTTACAAAAAATGTCAGACAGGACATGGAGACGCATACAGCTTGCTGTTCGTGTAAATGGCGATCAGGTTGATCCCTATGACAATTAATTATCGAATTAATTGTAAGTTTACTAATAATAAAATTCCTTCTAATAAAATTTTTATTATCCTTTATCTTTTATTTATAAATTGTTCCCGAATCGCCACTCACTTATCGGACGACCTGTATATACTTTTTCCACCCTCCTATGTGCAGACAATCACTGACAGAGAAAATGCCTAAATATAGAGTATCCATATTTTCACATAAAGGGTACCAAAGAAAAGAACGGGGAAGAACAGACCCTCTCCGTATTAGAAGTAACAACAGGAGCAAGGAAACAAATTTTTTAGAGGAAATGAGAACGATAAAAGCAGAGCTTTCCCTGCTAACAAGAAAGGATAGGACTCTGCAGGTATATTCACCACACCATTACATACATCACCCCTCTATCCAACACCACCCACCGATAATGTGAAAAAACTATATAGGGCTATGGGTTGATTGCCTGATACCCTCATCCGTTTGAAATTTCCAGCAGACTTCAGTGGAGAGTTAACTACAAAAGCCCTATGTTTATTCGTTAGAGAGTTATGTATATGTAGGTCTTCAAAGGACCTCTTTGTTTATTTGCCTTCGGTATTTGCGCTGCCTAATGGTAAAGAAAGGAATTGCCTTACCTTATTATTTCGTTGGGCCTCGCTTCTGTTTCGATGTAGGGCGCGACGATCATTTTCGATATAGGGCTGTGGTACGATGGAGTTGACTCGATGTAACTAATATAGGCAGTCACTATTTAAACACCTGAAGGAACAGGCCTATCCTTCTTATAGTTATTAAGTTTTATATCAAGAGGATTTCACTCAGAACTTATAGGAAGATAAAGGACATCTTCCTTGCTTAAAGCATCGCTGTAACATAAGCAGCTCCGAGTGAGCCGCTATAATATAATCTTCATATTTTTATTATTTGCTGATTTCGCAAAGGTCGTTGACTCGTTTCTCGATGTAATTTTCATGAATTGGCAGTGGAAAAGTTTGAACACGAAGTCATAAATTTGGTTTTCTTGTTGTTATGCAGGCCCGATGCCTACATATGGGTTCTATGTACGTATGGCAATTATTTCATTCCCAATGGGCTATGTCGCCAATCCCGAGGCAATTTTGTAGATATTTGATTCAATTAATTAATAATTTGTATTTAATTAAGAAGTAAAGGTACCACATACGATACCATGTTGTAAGCGTGTATAGTTTTTCCATATACTGGGTGGGGGGGCCGGAGAAAAATGTGTATGTTATAGATTAAATTTTTTGACAAACTGTAAAAAACATGTAAAATGGATTAAAAAGAATGAAATAGGAATTTAGGAAGAGAAAGGTTACTCAAGATCTATTTAAATATAAAAGTTCAAGAGGCCAATTTCTCAAGTTTAGTTAAAGTTATGTCAATCAGTTTGACTCCCCTTAGGTATAGGAAGTTTATGGAATTAAAGTAAAGTTATTAAGCATTTTAACTTTGCTCATTATCTGTGTAAATTTTATAAGTCACCAGTTTTTAAATGCTGGTTTACTAATGTTGTTTTAGAGTTTTGTCATGTTTTGTTTTGTTAACGATTTATGTTTTGAAGTGACTTCAAACCTCCTACCACTTCAGACTAGTCAATACCCGTAGTTTTAGTAGAGTAAATGTTACTCCTCCACAGGTAGATCTGGAGGGCTTGGGGCTTTGAATCTGTACTGTTTTTGTGTTGTTTGGTCACATACAACACATCATTATCTTTTGTAAACCACATTCAGGACATTAAAAACAACTGTACGTCAACTGTACGCTTAGGGTACTAACAGGCACAAACTTTGGACATCAGCAGGAAACAACATCACTCATATACAAACAATATATTCGCTCAGTTATGGACTATGCTAGCCCATGCTGGGCACCCATTATCTCAAACACACACATAAACACTTTACAGACAATACAAAACAACGCACTTCGTATCATTATAGGATGCACTCAAACAACACCAATAGAACACCTGCATACAGAAACAAAATACTGAAAGTTAGAGAACATTTAGACATGAGGGGAACACAATTCATGGCAGCAACGACAACTAACCCACAACACCCTTGCCACTACATGTACAACCATGCACCAACACCTCGCACCATTAAGGTAACACCAGAGAGACATTATAACCAAATACTCCATTCCACACCACGCCCCACAGACATCACAGAGTACACTAAACACACACACACACACACACACACACCTAACCCACAAAGCACTGACACGACTCGGTCCGAATGCGGTCCTAGGTGCGAAGCCGCCACCCACTAACAGATCAGAGATCAGCCTGAGCAGATCGGATCGAGTTGATTTAGTACGATTCCGATGTGGACATCACCCCAACTTACAGACATATAAACACAGACTAGACAACTCCACAGACGACACCTGCCATCTGTGCCAGGACACACCACAAACAACTGAACACATTATGACAGACTGTACCGCTCTAGCACAACAACGAACACAACACAACACAACATCATTAGTGCGCTGAACCTCCGGTCCACTCCGGGGAGGGCGATCGGTTACCTGCGTGCCACCGGCTTGCTCGATCAGGATGGGCTGATCGGCTAACCAACAACAACAACCCACAAATGGAAAGAAAGCATTTATTTGATTACATAAAATTTTTTTCTTTTCGAATTACATTTACTTAACATTTCTAAAAATTCTGATAAGATTTCCCTCTTGATATGTGAAGTAGGAATAACACAGTGTATTGCACGCAAACATTGCTATATAAATTTTGGTGGCAATACAGATTCCATACAATGATCGGAATCTGTATTTGTTTAAAAAATGTTACTATTCTCTCATCGTGAAACGGGGATCCCAAGAGAATCGTAATAGTGAAATATATTCCGATCCAATGTTTACCCGACCCAGTCGAGATGTCAGTATTGAGTATAAGCCCGGTGGATTCCTTTTCTTTTCATGGGTAGATTGAGTACTTCATCTTTTGCGTAGGTCCCCATGAAAGTTTTTCAAGTAAAGTAATCCTTATTCATAAACCTCTGGATTGTGAGCTCGTCCATTAAAAATCGGCTATAACCGATCTAAACCGGTAAATCTCAGTCAGTCCTTGTGACTCCAGGTAGAATAAGACACTAATGGGCTTGTTTAATAGTCTGGTAACTCTAATTTCAAAGACATATCACCATTCTCCTGTGGATTTAGGTACGTGCACGAGACTGAACAATGGTCAGATGGAATTTTGAACGCATAGATAATAGTTTTATCTATATATATTCGTTTATTGTTATCTCTGTACTGATTTTGTTACAACCATTGATGTCGTGATTTAAATTATGGAATGCACGTGCGCATAGCGAAAATTTCGCATTGATAGCGTAAGCCATGGCTAAGATTCCACCGACAGACGCTCCATTCACCATTAAGTTTATATTTTTTAGACTAAAATTTTCAAACTTGAACGATGATATTTTGTATTTACCTGAAACAGTGTCATGACTAACTATTGCCACAAGTGTTCTCCGAGGTAGCCTAATATGACATTATCTATCTGCTTCGAGGACAATCCAGACATAACAATAAACATTTTTACTTGGTTGTACAGGGTGCGGCAGAAATACCTCCCACATTTTGCGGCAGAAATACCTCCCACATTTTGCGGCAGAAATACCCCCCACATTTTAAAGGTTGACAAAAAGACCAAGGTAACTGCTATTAACAAATTTATTTCACTGTTGTTTAAACAAAGGGCTACAGTTTTATTCATTTGGTTTTAAAAATGACATCCTCCAAATGGTGGCCTCTATTCGCCGTACACTGTTGTAGACGATTTCTAAAGTTTTCCATCACCCGAAGAGTCATTTCTGGCGGTATTTCTGCCACTTTTTGGCGAATAGCATCCTTTAATTCTTCAATGGTTGCTGGTCGATGTTTGTAGACCTCAGCTTTCAAGTAACCCCAGAGAAAATAATCGCAGGGGGCGAGATCGGGCGAGCGTGCAGGCCATCCAATGTCACCGCGTAAGGAAATCAAATGTCCTGGAAACATCTCTCTCAAAGCTTCCATTGATCTTCTCGCTGTGTGTGCGGTGGCTCCATCCTGTTGAAACCACACATCCGGACTCCCAAGGTCTCTGAGTTTTGGTTCCAGAAAGGTCCGCAGCATCTCCACATACCGGTCAGATGTTACTGTAACCGAGTGGTCTCCCTCCTCAAAAAAGTAGGGGCCCCATACACCAAATCTCGCAACTGCGCACCACACAGTCACTCGTTCGCAGTGTAGAGGTCTTTCATGAAGCTGTCTAGGGTTATTTTCCCCCCAGTAGCGAAAATTCTGCTTTTTGACGCAGCCAGAGAGATGAAAGTGAGCTTCATCACTTGTGAGAAGAACAGCATTTGCAGGAACATTTTGAAGGATATCGTCACAGCATGCCATGCGATTTTCCCAGTCGCGTTCATGCAGTTCCTGAACAACCATTAATTTGTATGGATGGAACTTCAGATCGGTTTGTAAAATTCTTCTGACTGATCGATCAGACAATCCCAAAGCAGAAGCATGTTTACGGGCTGAACGTGTAGGAGATTGCACAACAGACTGTCTCACAGCCTGGATAATTTCTGGAGTTCGAGCGCTTCGAGGTCTTCCAGGTGGCTTTCTTTTAAGCGCTGAACCCGTGGCCCTGAAATTTTCAACCCATAGCAGTATCGATTTTCTATCCGGAGCAGCATCATTCCGACGTAACATGAAATGAGCACGAAAAGCTCTCTGTGTTGCAATTACAGATTCACCAGTCTTAAAAAACGTTTCAACAGCAAACGCACGGTGTGCACCGGTCCAAGCCATGATGGTAACTGATGGTATCTGAAACAAAATGGTAAGACATTAGCTAGATGAAGACACCATTGCCACTTGCCTAAGTTCACTAGCACCACCCAGGTGACAGTTTAAAATGTGGGAGGTATTTCTGCCGCACCCTGTACTTTATGGGTATTTTTACTGTAAATTTCAACAAACCCTTTTCAATCTCCAGTTGCTTAAACGCTGATAATTTCACCCGCCGAACTCTAAGATACGTTTCCATTAAGTGGAGACCCACAAATTTAGAGGATTCGTCACTATTTTTAGGTAAGTTTAAACATATTTCAGGGCCCGTGCGAGTGACTTTAAACTTCATTTCAACCCCATTCACGAGCAATTTATCTTGCATAAAAAACTCGCTGTGTAGGCTCGCATAACAAGCATAAGCTTTCTTTTTAGATTTTTTAAAATTCACCTCGGCTTCAGGAATATAATACCCCTCAGCAATCAAATGGGTTTCCTTAGCGTCTTTTGAATAATTGAGAGCATTTTCCAAGTATGTCCGATAATGGAAATAATTGTAATAATTGGTGCTTGCTGAAACATTCGCTTGGTTTAGATATGCATTGCACTGACTGATCATTGTATGGAAAAAGTTAGTTTCAGGATAGATTGCATAATCGGTCTCACAGTCTGTCCCATCAAAGTTGGCTATATATATATATATATATATATATATATATATATATATATATATATATATATATATATTGCTAGGGTTGTAAAGGAATGACTCTGCGCTGAGTATAACGAATTCTATAGGAGCAGTTACTGAGCCAACTGTATTGAGAGGATTAATCGTGACGTAGTCGTAATCCTCAATTGATGTTTGCCTAGGTGGGATATCAAACAGTGATAACTCCGATTTACAACATTCTTTGCTGTGTGGATGAATTAGATGAGACGTTTTGAAGTGGCTAGAGCGATTACCGAACCTACTTCATACTACAGAAATACAACTACTCATGACATCCAACTGTACAAAAAGGAGTTTATATTAGTTGAAGAAGTCGATTGTAGGCTTCATACGTTTAGAACATATCTTTGATTTTTTAAATGTATTTCTCTTACATTTAACGCCTCGAGGCGGACTCTGTTTCTCTTTTTTCTTCTTCTTTATCTTCACATATCCTTTCGCCTTTCTTGTACTTTTTCCTTTTTTTTAAAGTTTTTACGGCGCATTTTTTTGACAACTGTTTTTAGCGTCGTCGATAATTTCATCTCGCGTACGGAGTAAGTGCTTTTTCAAAGCTTTTCTAGGCTTAGCTCCAGCCAACCATCTTCAACTGTTAAGTCCTGAATGCAGAACCTTTCGACCAAGATATTTAGCATCACTCTTTAGTAAAGGTGCAGCTGTTCGTAGTGTAGATGAAAATAGCGAACTGAGACCGTTACCGCATTGTTATCTCACACCGCGCTACATGACTAAAAGTTTTTGCATCATACTGTAACACGACGAAAGTGAAGCTTCACTGTTAAATTCCCGTACCCGAATGGGTAGTTTTCCTCTACAACCATGTTATATGTACCGCAATACTGCTTAGTAGGTTAAAGGCAACTTTGACATGATAGGGATTGTCATATGTTATGATTAGACTTTTTCCACCATGATCGGGTATGTGCACAAAGCGTAGCAAACGCACTTGACTGTCCCTCACAAATTGGTGCTCTACGATATTACTGTAAATGTAACACATACGAGGCCTATCGAACAGACTCTCCAATTTTAGCTGAAATAATAGCTAGCCAGATCATACGGTTGCTCTTGAAAAGTGTCTCTTTGGAAGACTAATTTGTACCTCCCCTCAGGCATAATCTTGAACACTTTTTATCCTTAATATTTCTATTCGTCTCTGATCTTAACGATACCCGTATCATTGACTCGTTGCTTCTTTATAAACTTCCAAAAGAAGCCTTACGTTGACCCGGAAACATTTGGCCAACTAATAAACCAGTCTGTGACACATCCCGACGTTATGCGAATAAGATGAGATACTGTGTGTTTAAAGAAACATCCTGCATAAACTTTTCTTGAAAAACAGATTTTGGTTGATGAAAAACACATTTGTGTTAAGATGGTGAGAGAATACTGTAAGCGTCTCAGCAACCGTTTTATTCATCTCTAGCTTAAGAACGTCACTCATAACCACTACATATTTATTACTCTTTAACGAACCAACGTCATAAATCCCCTTATGGAATTAAACAATACCTTTGTATTCGTCGAAAATAGGATTGTAGGTTGAATAGCACCATATAACGCTGTGTACAGATTCTGAGAACAAAGCGTCTGTATCCTTAATAAATTGTACACGTAGGCAACAGAGCTGGGCACTTGCGGCATATTGCGGTACTGCGGTACTGCTGCACTACCAAACCGGTACCAAACCGGTACGCGGAAATTTGAATGCGGTAGCGGTACTGCGGTACTTTCAGCGATCCTTTGCGGTACTGCGTTATGGGGGCCCGGGGTGGTAGTGCGGTGGTACCGCAAGTACCGCAGTACCGCAAAATATGCCGCAAATGCCCAGCTCTGGTAGGCAACACGTAAATAATATAGTACAATAGGACCGAGTTGGCTGCAGACATATCTCGTGTCACAAACATCTCCGTGGCCAGCTTCACAACAGCTTACGGCCGCGTTAAGCTTTGGAGACTCATCCACTCCTTGACCGTTGGATGAGATCAAGGACGAGTATGGGGATAACGCATACGTGGATTCTTTTGTATCACCCGATTCAAAAACTTACGGTATACCTGTCAAAGTCGGAGACGATTTCAAGTACATCGTTAAAGTAAAGGGTATCACTTTAAATGCAGCAAATAGGGAGATCGTGAAATTTGAATCCCTTAAGGAATTGGTGTGTCTGGAGGAACCATTAGTGGTTGATATTGATACTGATAATGATGCCGTGCCTCCTGACCTAGTTGGGGGAACGCATATCTTCGGTGTTCAAAAACTTGGGGGTGTGAAAGAATTTAGAGGGACGAAGGTGTGTAGGAACACCTACCGGAAGCGGTATCAAATACCCGGTACCTACGATACTGTCCAATTCGGTTTCCGAGGGTAGTAATTTTACGTGTACATATTTTAGAATTTGATGCATTTATTACTTGTTATTATTATTATTAAATGTGTATTTAATTGACACTGCTTATTTTTTATTTCGTGTACTTTAAGTAAATTATTCTATGTATTTAAACTGTGGGTTTCATCTATTCTTTAAAAAAAAAAAATATATATATATATATATATATATATAATGTTATAATGTTTCAGACCAACAGAGACCTTAGGATCCACTCATGGCTGGTCTACCTAACTGTGTTCGTAACTGTGTATTGTGAATGTCCTCCGTGGTGGCGGAGAGGACCTACAATTTTACGTGGGTTCCGAACCACAAAGCCTTAATTTTACTACATTAAACTATACCCAATCTATCAACATATGCGTCTAATCGATTTTTAAACATGTTTATAGACGTGCTACTAATTACTTCTACCGGCAAACTATTCCAGCTATTTACTATGCTATGCGTAAAAAAGTTTTTGGCAACTGCTGTCTCGAACCTTCTACTCGTCAACTTACACCCGTTATTTCTAGTCCTATTATATCGAGATATTTCGAAAAAGCTATCTCTATCTATGTTATCGAACCCATTCATAATTTTCAAAACCTGGATAAGATCACCCCTTAGCCTCCTAGTCTCGAGTGTAGTCAATTTTAACTCCTTAAGCCTATCCTCGTACGACTTTGACCTAAGCCACGGAATCATCTTAGTTGCTCGTCTTTGAACTCTTTCGATTTTGTCTATATCTTTTCGCATATGCGGATTCAAAAATTGGATCGCGTACACCAAATGGGGGTCTAACTAATGATTTATAAAGAGGAACTATAATATCGCGCGATTTGTACTAAAAATTCCGAGCTATAGGACCTAGCACTTTGTTCGCTTTATTGACCGCTGCTGTACTTTGTTTCGCTACTTTTAAATCACCAGTGACTATAACTCCTAAATCTTTTTCCTGCTCTACGCTTGCCAACTCCTTCCCTGACATACTATACGCAAAATTACTGTTACGCGAACCTATATGTGTAAAAATGAACAATGAATGATTCTTGCATTCATGTAATTCTTGTATTCATTTATATAATTCTTATGTTCATTCGTATACTTCGTATGTTTATATAATCCTTATATCCTTATTCATATATTCATTTTTGCATATGAAACCCAAAATCGTATCACGCTGACACGAGTTTGGATAACATTTTTGATTTGCTTTCTATTACATAATTGATGAGTTATTTCTTTGTAAACTACGTAATCATTTTGTATATATAGACCAAAATCATATAATGCTGACACAAGTTTGGATACATTTTTTATTTGCTTTCTATTTTATAATTGGTGAATTATTTCTCTTTAAACAACTTGATAATTTTCGTAGACATAGCTTAATAATGTAATCTTGTTCATTTCCTGTATACATTCTCTCTTCGTTGTAAAAGATGAAGTCATGTCCTGCTTAACGTTTAATTTTTAATCTTAAGCCTTTCATTTTTGCCCATGTGCATTTTTGTTTTTAATTCGTGATGGGAAGGCATATTTCAATTTCCATTTTCAGTTAACTCGGCAGATCATAACATCACATCTGTCAATATGTGGTTAAAATAAAAATATGGCTTCCTCTTGCTTACCAATCTAGACATTGATACAGCAAAAATATTTGTTTTGTCTTTAAATGTTTTACAAAGTAAATCAGCCTATTGAGAATAAAAAAACAAAAACAAAAACAGGTCAGCATTAAATAATAATGATGTCAGGAAAAAACTCGATATAAAAACCCATAAAATTTCTCCAATGTTCAGTCTGACTAGACTGATCTAACTTAGAGGCTGAGCATTACCTGTAACATTTTAGCAGTAAATTACCGTAAGAAAAGTCTTTATCTTCTCCTACGAGCCTTGCTCTCTTCAGAGAACTCATTCAATAAAATAGAGAAAAATAATTTCCTGATACGTTATAAGAAGAATCGGGGAACCTTCAGCGAACTTAGTCTTAAATAGAGAAAAATAATTTCCCGATACGTTATAAAAAGAAATCGGGGAGTAGTATGGAAGAAAACTACTGCGATTCCCTATACGGTATCAGCGACTCCAAGAGTAACAAATCCGTTGTTGCCACCAAATCAGAACCCCGTCAACTTCGAACCGACCAAGGCCATAGACGGAGGGGTTAACATATGTAAAATTTTGCACTTATCGACGTTAAATCTCATTTGCCATGTGACTGACCAATCAACGATTTTATTCAGATCTTCCTGGATTTTACCTCTATCTTCGTCATTAATCTCCCTACCACCCAACTTCGTGTCATCTGCAAACTTTGAAACTGTACTGACTAGGCCGACATCTAAATCGTTAATATATGATATATAAGAAAAAGCAAGGGGCCTACAGAACCCTGAGGAACGCCGCTCGCTACATTATCCCAAGACGACTCCGCTCCATCAACGATCACCCTCTGTTTCCTACCTCGCAACCACTCTTCTATCCAATTTATTACTACACCCCTGATTCCATGAGCCTTAGTTTTTTTCAACGAGTCTTTTGTGCGGTACGGTGTCAAACGCTTTTTGAAAATCTAATTACACTACATCAACCGCCCGATGACTATCGTAAACTTCAACCACGCTTTGAAAAAATTCTAAAAGATTAGTTAAGCAAGATGTTTCGCCTAAAACCGTGCTGCGTATTTCTGACCAATTTATGCAATTCTAAGTGTTCGACTTATACGATCCCTAATTATCAATTCCAGTAGCTTACCTACAACAGACGTTAAACTGATTGGCCTATAATTTCCCGTTGCACCTTTATCGCCTTTCTTAAAGATAGGTGTTAAAAAAAAAAAAAAAAAATATATATATATATATATATATATATATATATATATGTGTGTGTGTGTGTGTGTGTGTGTGTGTGTGTGTGTGTACACCAGATTGGTATAGACTCCGCCCAATGTAGAAATGCGTGTACGAATAGTAGCGTCTGATTTGTTATCCTGTCTGAGCATAGTGTAGAAGCTCCGCCCACAAAGCCGGCGACATCATCATTATTGTGCATTGTGTTTAATCTTATAAGTCACTCACAACCGTTGTTGATATGGACACCTACTCAGTTGTTGAAGTTTCTTACTACCAAGTACCACCAAATTTAATATTTTAATAACAATGGCTGCCGCGGATGTTGCTTGTTCCAGCTTCCTAAAATGGTACTCTGTAAAAACTGCAGATGTTGTGAATGCTCAAAGGTGTTCTTTTCACGCATCCTTTGAAGTCTTTAAGTCTGCATTAAGTCACGCGAAGCTGACGAATCGGGATATTCAAATGCTTTAGTTGTATCTTGAGATGTTATAAAAGCTGTATTTTAATTTATGATGAATGTATTATTATAAAACTATGAAAAATGTAATTATTAAATTTATAACTAAGTTTACTAAAAAGTATTATTAATTAAAAAAGTGTACAGATGTTTTATTTAACTTTTAAATAATTATGTTTCATGTTTATACATTAAAAAGAGTTTATAGTATGGCACTTATGTACAGTCCCCTGCAATAGTTCCGCTCCACCCTCTCCGAGATGTGGAAACAACGCAGTCCCTCTTAAACCCCAGTCCCCCACCCTCACTCCCTCCCTCTCCTCCTCCCCCTCTCAGGTGTTGTCATAGTAATACTTTTACTTTTTGAAAACCAATGACAGAATAAATATATTGTTCACTGTAGTTTTGTTGGTAACGCTATGACAACTATGTTTTTTATTCATGCATTATTCCTAAATTTAGGGAATAGAGTAGTTAGGTTATTTCACAAACGTGGGATAGTTCAAAAACTTTCAATCATAGGATTTTGATGTGGCCATGTTATAGTTAAAGTGTAAGATAAGTTGTAGTATCGACTTTTCCTCCAGGCAATAACATTTCTGTTTAAAGTCCATACATCATCAACAAATGATTATCCAGAAAAGGTCTTTCCGTAGAGAGATAATGATAACAGTTCAATTTTTATTACAAAAATAAACATGAATCAAGTAAATTTAGGGATTTTCTTAAAAGCATACAAAACAATGTTCAAATTATAAGGAACTGACAATTGTTCAAGTAAATAAATGTATATTTACTACATCACAACCATAACATTATTATACACAATTAATCAATACTTGGTCCATCCTCCATTATTATTAATGATCTCTCGTAGTCTATTTGGAACAGATGCCACGTGATTGTAGATAACTTGTGGGTTCCTGCGGAAAAGTTCCCACTCTGCCAGGGTGTGTTGCAGCAGGTACCGAGATGTCTGCTCCTGCCCAGGCTCTCAAACGTTAACCACATTTACCCACACATTTTCAGTGGGGTTTAGGTCACACCCCCTGGTGGGTCAGTTTAGCAGCTCGACATCTCATTGTTCCTGAAACCACCGTCTGATGATCCTGGCAGTATGAACAGGGCAGTTATCCTGTAATATATATGTTAACCCTCCGTCTATGGTCTATGACCTTGGGTGGTTCGAGGTTGACGGAGGTTCTGGTTAGGTGGTAGCAACGGATTTTCTCACTCGGGTAGCTGGTATCGTGTAGGTAACCGCAGAAATTCCTTTTATACTACAGTCCAATGTCTTCTTTTAGTGGATCGGAGGATTCTGTGAAAACTTACTAAATTATCTGACGTTCCCCAATTATTTATTCTATTTTAAAACTAAGTTCTCTGGAGAAAGCAGAGCTCAAAGGAGAAGACAAAGAGATCCTCTGACTGAATTTTACTGCTTCTAAAATATTACAGGTAATACTTCAGCCTCTTGGTCAGATCGATCAGAATAATGAGAATGATTGTTTGAAAATTACAAGAGTTTATATATTAATAATTTGGTGACATCATTATTATTTAATGTTGACCTGTTTTGTTTTTTACTCTCAATAGGCTGAATTTTTTTGGCAAAATACTTGAAGATAAAGGTAAATTTTGGCTGTAACAGCATACTGGCAGATAAAAAAGATATTTGAAGATGAAGTCATATTTTTCTTTTAAACAGCATATTCACAGATCTGATGTTATCATAATTTGCCGAGTTAACTAAAAATGGAACTTGAAATATGCATTTTATCATGGATTAAAATTAAACATGTATATGAACTAAAATTAAATGCTTAAAATTTAAAATTAAGTGTTAATTTAGAGTTTTGGCAGAATGTATAAGAAAATGAACATTACAGAATTTAACACGATTACATGATTAAGTTTAATCTAAAAAATGCTTGGGTAATTTAAAAAAAAAATAATTCATCAATTAATTAGCAAAAATAAAATAGAAAGAAAATTAACATTTTTTCCAAACTTGCATTTTATATACAGTTAGAGTATCACGCGAGTTTGGACTTTATATGTATATGCAAAAATTAATATTAGAATTATTCATGTTTACATATACAGTATATTAATATATATTAATTAATATATTTCGTCGCTGGGTTCAAATAACAGTTTAAAATTAGCTGTTATTCGAATCGTAATCTGACACGCCGAATTACAGTGTCCTTCAAATTTTGGATCATTCGTGATGCAATACTTTTTGTCATATCGTGATTCGATATTAGCACTTACAAATAAGTATTGTATTCCTGTACATTATGATGATTAATTTCAGTTCTTGTGTGTGATTCCATGTAGACGGTTTGATCTCGTAATATCGTCGTTTTTGGCGTATTATTTAAGAGAAACAAGATTATTGATATACACGAACATTTTCGGAAGCTGTTTATATATTTTTGAGTATTTATAGAGGAAGTTTTATTAAAAATTAAATGCGTGAGTAGATGAGTGAGTGAGTTATTATGTAAAAGAGAATGGATTAGGAAGGGAAGATAAAAATAAAAAAGCAAAAACACAAATGACAGTAGTAGTTGATAGGGTGGGAAGAATGAAAGACATGGGAGGAGGTAATAATCGGGGAGCAGGTGTGGGGAAAGAGAAGGGTCATGTATTTGTATGAGGTGAGGGCAAAGAAAAAGGAAAATAAGAATGAAGGTAAATCGAAAGAAAATAACAAAGAGGCAGGGGAGAGAGAGAGAGAGAGAAGAGAGAGAGAGAGAGAGAGAGAGAGAGAGAGAGAGAGAGAGAGAGGAGGTGGGGATAGCGAGAGGAGAGGGGGAGGACAAGAGGGGGAGATAGCGAGAGGGAGAGGGAGAGGAGGAGAGGGATGGAGTGAAGGTGGGGAGAAAGAGGAACTGCGTTGCCTCCACATCTCGGAGATGGTGGAGCGGAATTGTTGCAGGGAACTGTACATAAATGGTTATAACTAGAGCCCGGATGTTCGACAAAATGCCATAAATGCCTTTTTTATTTTGCCTGTTTTTGTGTTTACAGGAAAAAGTGCCTTTTCGTCATAATGTGCCTAATTTGCCTTTTTTTCATTATTTTCTATTATTATTCCATTAGGGTCCCAAAATAGGCCTATCAGTTTCTGTTATATATATATATATATATATATATATATATATATATTATATATATATATATATATATATATATATATATAACAGAAACTGAACGTGCATAACAGTATTTTTTATATTAAACATTTTTTTAAAAATTAAATCCTTGCCATATTGTGGAACCAACATTTTTATTATCTACTGTTTTGTTCACTAAGGGTGTTGTAATAAGTATTATGCTTATATAAAGGTATTATTGTAGCTTAAACGGTTTTTGAAAGCAAATTTATAAAGGCCTTTTTTGGGGGTTTTACTGCCTAGTTTGAATGTTTATTTTTCCTATTTGCCTGCCTTATTTAAGGTTTTTTAGTGCTAATCATCCGGGCTCTAGTTATAACTATGATTTATGGGAATGGTATGAAGAGGAAGTGCAGGGTAACGCAGTTGCCCATGCCCACCCAAAAATACAATGTTACGGGCGCATAACATAACAGCGTGGGGCGAATTAATTTTAATGGAATACCCTTTGGGTTAAATTCCTCTAATGAGGAGGGGTGTTCTCCCCTGAGAAAGGGTTCGACTGCTAGTATCACGATACATCGTCAATGTCCATTGTAAGTCTGCAAGCATGCTGTATTTAGGTTAAGTTAGGTTAGGTTGGAAGAAGCAATAAGCTATTTTTATTTATTTTCCAAATGAGGTGGGCGTTGTTGTCTATTACACCAAGTTAGGCTAGGTTCTATTAGGTTAGGTTGTATTCGTGCATTTTTTTAGGTTTGGCACCCCTACTCTCCTTTCCTTTGCCACCTTTTCCTGCAATGTTGCAATGTTATATGCAATTGCATTGCACTCTCCTTCGATGTACCCATAATACTAACACAAACTGTGAGGCATTACAAGGTTCTTGAAATATATAGCTGTATATGCGCTTCGGTAGTGTAGTGGTTAGCATCGCTGACTACGAATCCATCCGCCCGGGATCGAGACCCTGTGGCGGCAGGCGGCGCGCGGCAAAACCGAGCTGTTCACCCTTCAACACAATAAAGAAATTGGTTAGTAGATAAATGGGTACCCTGGATACCCTAGTGTTTAAGACTCTGAACTGTTGGTGGGGCGTGGTTTGGATTGCACTTTAAACTGTAGGTCTAAGGTGGAGTGACAAGCTTGACCTTCTTCAGAATGAACAATTCGGGCGGAAGTAAAACCAAGGTGAACCAAGATTATTTATGTGTACGAGGACCACTCAATATATTTTGCCTCACCTTTTGTTTTTCTTTCCAAGTTCCATTGTAAGTTCCAGAAATTTTGTACACAAGTAGTTACATACCTTTCTTACAAGTTTTTATTTTTTCACATAGTCTTCATCCTTTTCTACGGCTTTCCTCCATCTCGAAACAAGGGCTTTTATTCCTTGCTGGTAAAAGTCCGCTGGGTTCCGCTGGAGCCACCTCTTAACCTCCTCAACAACCTCATCGTCACTCTGAACTTTCTTCCACGAATAGCATCCTTCATTGGCCCAAACAAATGGAAGTCTGAAGGTGCCAGATCCAGACTGAATGGAGGGTGGGGTAACACAGTCAAGCGCATTTTTGTGATGGCTTCTCTTGTTTGCAAACTGTTGTATGGTCTTGCGTTATCGTGCAAAAGAAGGACGTCTTCCAGTTTTCTCTTCGGTCGAATTCGCTTTATACGTCTCTGGAGTTTCTGTAAGGTAGCAATATATGCTTCTGAGTTGATTGTTTGTCCTTTCTTCATAATGTCCCACCCAGAATCACCCCTTTCATTTCCCAGAAGATGGTGGCCATAACCTTTCCTGCAGAGGGAGCCATTTTGAACTTTTTCTTGCGTGGGGACTCTGCGTGATGCCACTCCATGGATTGGCGTTTTGTTTCAGGTTCAAAGTGGTGTACCCAAGTCTCATCCCCAGTCACAATTCGTGAAAGAAAGTAATCCCCTTCTGTCTTGTATCGAACCAACGACTCAGAAGCAATTTCTTTTCTTTGGTCTTTGTGATCTTCAGTCAGTTGGCGAGGAACAAACCGTGAACACACTTTTGAGTATCCCAGTTGCTGAATTATTGTATTCACACTTCCTTCACTAATTCCTAGCTGCAGTGATAGCTCCTTGTATGTGACGCGCCGATTTGATCGAATGATGCTGTTAGGACGTTGCACAGTGTGAGATGTGACAGCCGATGCCGGGCGACCGCTGCGTGGCTCATCATCGAGGCTGGCTCTCCCTCTCTCCGATGATCTCACACGTTTAGACCAGCGTCCAACTGTGCTTCGATCAACAACAGCATCTCCGTAAACGTTTTATAGACGTTTGTGAATATTTCCAACTGTTTCCTTCTCTGCAGTTAAGAACTCGATAACAGCTCTCTGTTTACGACGCACATCACTGTCAGACGCCATTTTCGAAAATGCGTTAACCATGGATTTTATACAAGGGCGTTTAAAAGCGGTTTTATACAAGGAGGGGAGGTTGAAACTGGAAAAATCCGGTCATGTGAAGCGCAGAAAGTTCAATCTTACGACCCAAAAGACATTTCAGCCCCATGGCCTATTATTTAGCTAAGAAAAAAGGGTGGGACAAAATATATTGAGTGCCGCCAGTATAATGTATTCAGGAATACAGTGCGTTGTTGAATACCCTAACGAAGAACAAGTAATGTGTGTGTGTGTGTGTGTGTGTGTGTGTGTGTGTGTGTGTTGCCTACGGAATCGCAACGATTTTGAGGATACACAAAGAGCCCGTCGCGAGACGAACGTATGTATTCTGACATTTGCCGTATGGCTACGTTAGGTTACGCTAGGTTTGGTAAGGTTAAATTAGGTTTCGTTAAAATTATTAGGTTTTTAAAATTGGGTGAGTGTAATGATACAGAACTGAATATGTAAGAGTGTAAAAATGTTGCAGTTCTGCAGGGAAGCGAAACGTATATATATATATATATATATATATATATATATGTGGTGTGTGTGTGTGTGTGTGTGTGTGTAGGTGAGGGTGTGGATATGCAGTATAGTACCAGGCGAATTCTTCCAGGCGATTTTTTGTTCTTTTTAAATACATGTATAATTTTATTCTATAAATTTCGAAAAACAATTTTTTTAAAAGTGTAAATTTTGAATGCACAAAAATTTACTTAATCTCAAACTGTCTTTTTATCATCAGCATGATGTTTATAGCAACTATCTCTTACATACTCCACTTGGAAAATGATCGAAAAAACATGCACTTTTATAGCAATTCAAAATTTTACGACCCAACTTTCTCCATTCGAACGAAAAGGAAAACTTCCATTTTTTTTTAACAAACTTCAGGGAAAAAAAAGATGATTAAAGCGAAAATATAAAATTTTTTCAAAATGTATATTAAACACGATAGTTTTTTTAAGTAGAATATTAAATTATCTGCGTATAAATCGAAGAGTACATACAATAACGCCTTTAAGGACCCACACACGGAAACTGCAGAAGAATTTGGATTAAATTTGGCGTTTTTTATATCTGGAAAATGTTTGGGAATTAACAAAATTGCACAATAATGAAGAACAATATCGCAGATGTACTTTTAGACCTAATGAAAATATATGTAAAGATCATTAGTTTCAGGACCACAATTTCTAATCAGAAACCTTCACACTCACTATGTAAGTACGTACGAATGTACAGTTGCCCGCATACATAATGTTCCTCGCCTCACAGGCGACTCCGTACATGTGGCAACGCCGCAGTAATAGTCAAGGTGCCCCAACTGGGGGAAGGTGGGGGTGGAGGGGGGACAACCGAGTTCAACAACATATAACACAAACATATACAGTATATCTAAAGACAATTGAATGTGCATTCATTGAAATACAGGAAATTAATTATATTGTAATGTCTGTGTTCATAAAGATAAACAATTAATATGATCGTATACAGTGTTGAACTCTATGTAGTTTACTAGTCTTATACAGTAATAAGGTTCCATTATGATTACTGCAAGTCTATATGAACAGCTACCATAATACAACTTTTTATATACTAGTGAATTTGAACCAAAAATGGACATTACACAACCAATTACAATTACATTACAATAGTTTATAATATTTAGGGATTAGTTATCGAGAAAATGTAAATTTATGGACAACTTAACTTATTATGCTTTGCCATTTTTGTGAATATAAAATATTCTTATATAATTACACTTTGAAATGAGTATAAATTATCATAGTGTTTTTTGGTGTTCAATTTTCTGTAAATATAGATTTTGTTTTGTAATGAAAATTTTAAAATTTCAAATAATCAGAAAGAGAATCAGTTAAATTTGGCCAATGCCAATGCCCCAAAAATGGCCGATTCTGCCAATACCGATGAATCAGTACACCACTAGTTTTTATTGATTTTGCTAATTTTGAGGGCCAAGGTTCTTTACTGGCAAATATACTATTCAATTTGATGTAATAACATGTTTTATAGATTTAATGACTCACACATGCTGTCTATACCCTCATGTAATCGCAAGTTTCTTTAAAAATATCATCTTATTTGTTAAACTTTAATACAAAAAATACCTCATCTTCTAATTTTTTTTTACAGGTAAGATAGTATAATGGCTCCATTAAAGAAATTTCATACGAGAATAGGTTGAAAATTATTGTTCTCCATAAAGAAGGCGACACTCAAAACTGCTAAAGCTGGAGTATCATTGTCTACTGTTTCCAAAACACTTTCTCACCACTCACAAACTGGGGATGTGAAAAACAAAACAGGTTGAGGATGGAAGCGAAAAACTTCTAAAAAGGATGATGAGTATATGATAATGATGAGCAAGCGTAATAGAAAGAAGACTGGTGAATGGAGAAGGGGAATGAGGGAGGAGTGTGGAGGTTGGTTGTGTAATGTCTATTTTTGGTTCAAATTCATTAGTATATAAAACGGCAGTAATCATAATGGAACCTTATCTATACTAATAATTGTGACGGTCGAACTGCCTGCGAACTTTCTTTCTTTGTTTCTTATGGCCGGACAAACCACGGGTCAGATTTGGATGAGACTTGGGTGATATGGGTAACTGAGGCCGAGAAAGAACATAGGCTATGTGGCGTCGGCCTCCAAGGTCATCTGAGGCCGCTGGAGACCTCTGTATTCCGGATTGGTTGAAAGATAGTGACATCATAGACACGTCATAAAAGATAGTGACATAAAATAGGCGGAGCTCTATCATAGACACGTCATAAAATGGGCGGAGCTCTAGCATATATACAATATATTATATATATATATATATATATATTATATATATATATATATATATATATAAGAACATAGGCTATGTGGCGTCGACCTCCAAGGTCATATACAGTATATATATATATATATATAATATTATATATAATATAATATATATATATATATATATATGCTAGAGCTCCGCCCACTGGATCCACTTTGCAGATAGCTGGTGAGGGAAGCTATATTTTTGGGGCTTCTTTGCGGCTAACATCATGAAAAAGAAAAACTATAGTGTTTGTCATTTACCATTACTTATTCGGACTACAGTGGATTTAGTTTTCCCAGAAGAGTTCCTTGTTCCATGCACGGTCTGTGTGTATCATGAAAAAACCTCAGGGAACCATTCTGATTTCAATTCCATCTTGAAACGGACATGTTATGTGCCTTGAAAAGTGGACGCTCAATTCTGCCAGTTCAGGTTTAAGTTTTGGGTTTTGGCTAAAAATACAATAGTTACCCCTTTTTCTTTGATGTATTCAATCCGACGCGAATGCAACGAGTGTTTTGCCTATATTGAGGTTCTGGATATAATAGGCTAGGTGTAGCTGTACTCACTAGATCCTGTCCCAAAGCTGGATCGTATCTGCTTTGCAGATAGCTGGTGAGGGAAGCTACATTTCTGGGGCCTCTTTGCGAGTGACCCGTTGCCCATGTCAGGCTAACATTATGAAAAAGAAAAAAATATAGTGTTTGTCGTTTACCATTACTTATTCGGACTATAGTGGATTTAATTTTCCCAGAAGAGTTCCTTGTTCCATGTACGGTCTGTGTGTATCATATATATATATATTTTTTCATTTGTTCGTTCTCTCTTCTCATCTTGCGCGGAATGTTCTCCTATACAAGCGTCGTTCTTTACGTTATTTATACTGCGTGTTCTTTGCAGTTGAAATGTGTATATATATATATATATATATTATATATATAACCCCGCAAGGGGGTTCTAAGCTCGTGCTCTTGAGTGCTCTTTGTGCTCGTTTGTACGTGCTTGTTCCTGGAGGTTTCACGTGCGCCCTCCCGGCCCTAGCACCCAAGGATGATGGGGCTCGACCCTGCAGTCCTTGTCATCCTTGGTCTTTTTCCACTTCGACTATCCCCTCCACCCTTTCTTTTTCCTCTGTCTTTCCTCTCACTTTTTCTTTGTTTTTCCGCTGAGATATGCCCTTTAAATAGAGGCGAATCGGTTCTTCCTGAACTAAAAAAAAAAAAATAAAAAAAAAAAAAAATTATAATATATATATATATATATATATATATATATATATATAAGAACATAGGCTATGTGGCGTCGGCCTCCGAGGTCATATATATATATATCGAAACCTAATGTAAAATTATTGAATGTCCGGTTAGGTTAATTGAATGCCGGTTAGGTCAACTATACGCCCTTGACGATTGGTTAGGTTAAGTCGTGATATCTTCTAGTGATGGATCGAATAACCGCAACCGCAACCGCACTACAACCGCACAAAAATTCACAACCGCAACCGTAACCGCAACCGCCGTTCCATAAGTACGGTTGCGGTTGTAAAAGCTTAGTTAATTTTAATTTTAGGTTAATTAGAAATATTTCTTTTTTTAAAAAGAAAATGATGGGTCTCCTTATGCGTGAAGCGGGAACGTTGTACGATGAGAGGCGTTGCCGCTTGAAAGGTGAAAATGCAGCAAAAATATTATTCTTGAAATTCACACTGCCTGTCATTAAGTTTGACATCAGTTTTTCAAATGAATAATAATTTCACTGGTCAACACTCATTTTATTGTCAATCATATTAGAGTGATTTTGGGGTAACTTTGTGGTGCTGATTCCGAATATGACATCGGTTTTGCTAGATTGGCTCTAATTTATGAGATAATTGGTACCCCATTGAAACACGTAAAAATGCAAAAAATTTAATGTTCAGGCGGAGCCTACTTACAAATCGCATTGAAATTGTCTCAAATCATACAAAAGTAAACACATGAAATACATAATGGCATTTTATTCGGTCTCACCATCTAGAATGTTCCGGTAGTTTCCCATATGCACGCGTTATGGTTACGTTTCCTATTAATTGAGGGTATTCATTATCTCAAGAACTAGAGCCAAATCGGAAAAACTACTTTCATTTTGGAATTCAGCAACCCCAAAATACCCTAAATTCGTACGAATTTCCTTGGCAACGAAAAAAAAAAGTTTTTTTGTTGACCTGTGTAATCCATAACTCGTCCCTCATCCTGGTAACACACTTAGTGCAAAATATGGTTTTAATTAATTTGACCTATTCTTTCATAATAGCTATATAAGTTTAGAATATACTTCATTTAAATAGTATTTATTTAGTAAATACCTTATGTTGAACACAAGTTTTGCAACACACAAATAGCGGTAGCGGTGTATTGCAAAACTTGTGTTCAACATAAGGTATTTACTAAATAAATACTATTTAGTATATACATATTATGTACCAAGTGTGGCTAAATCGCACTATAGTGGCTAAATCCAGTTAATAATTACGCATTTTTCCTAGTATATGATAACCGCAACCGCAACCGCGGTTGGAAAAAATTCGACAACCGCAAACACAACCGCAACCGCGGTTGTGAAAAACCGACCACTCGATCCATCACTAATATCTTCGTTAAAACTAACGAAAATATCACGACTTAATCTAACCAATCGTCAAGGGCATACAATTAACCTAACCGGGCATTCACTTAACCTAACCGGGCATATATATATATGTATATATTTTAGTGGTGGACCGGATGTCAGTTTTTCAACATATGCGGATGCGGATGCGGATCTTTAATTTCAATATCTGCGGATGCGGATATTTAGTTAATCTATCAATATAATATAGAATTATGAATATATGACATAATTTTTCAAATTTCGTGATATTTATATTATGCCAGGCAATGCATAAGAATTAAAATTAATAATCATGTTTTCATTATGATAAAAATAATAACTTTCTCAAGAGTTTCAGCCACAGAAAATTCAATGAAACAAGTTTCATTCAATTTTCTGTGTTACCAGGTATTTATCATATATTTTGAGGTTTATATATTTGTTTGTTCATTAATAATTAATACTTTACATGAAATGTGCATGACTGGGCCTTATAAGCTAATTTAATTGTAAATTGCATAATTTATTAGAGGTAATATCCGCATAACATCCGCAGCCAGAAGTGCGGATGCGGATGTTAAAAATGATGCGGATATCCGGTCCACCACTAATATATATATGTGTTAACCCCTCCGTCTTTGGCCTTGGGTGGTTCGAAGTTGACGGGGGTTCTGGTTAGGTGGCAGCAACGGATTTGTTACTCTGGAGTATCTGGTACCGTATAGGGAATCGCAGACGTTTCTCTTACACTACTTTCTGATTTCTTCTTGTAGTGAGTGGATCGGAGGATTCTGTGGAGCTTACTAAATTCTCTGAAGGTTCCCCGATACTTCTTGTAACGTATCGGGAAACTATTTTTCTCTATTTAAGAGTAAGTTCTCTGAAGAGAGCAAGGCTCGAAGGAAAAGACAAAGATATTCTCTTACTGTAGTTTACTGCTAAAATGTTACAGGTAATGCTCAGCCTCTAAGTTAGATCAGACAATCAGAATGAATATTTGAAAAATTGTTCGGCTTTATATACTTAATTTTTGGTGACATCATTATCATTTAATGTTGACTTGTTTTGTTTTTTATTTTCAATAGGCTGCATTATTTTGCAAAATATTTGAAGATAAGGTAAATATTTTAGCTGTAGACAGGTAAGCAAGATATTTGAAGATGAAGCCATATTTTTATTTTAAAACGCATATTGACAGATCTGATGTTATCATGCATGATCTGCCGAGTTAACTAAAAATGGAAATTGAAATATGCATTTTATTATGAATTACAATTAAACATGCATATGAGCAAAAATTAAATGCTTAAGATTTAAAATTAAACGTTAAGCAAGACATGACTTCATCTTTTACAACGAAGAGAGAATGTATACAGAAAACGAACATTGCAGAATTTAACAAGATTACATTATTAAGCTAAATCTAAAAAAATTATTAAGTAATTTAAAAAGAAATAATTCACCAATTATTCACCAGAAATAAAATAGAAAGAAAATAAAAAATTTATCCGAACTTCGTCAGCGATAACTTCGTCAGCGATATGCGAATTTGGACTCTATATGTAAAAATGAATATAAGAATATAAATATATAAGATATGAGGATTATATAAATATAAGGATTATATAAATATAAGGATTATATAAACATAAGGATTATATAAACACAAGGATTATATAAATAAAAGGATTATGTAAATATACGAATTATATAAATATACGAATTATACGAATGAATATACGAATTATACGAATGAATATAAGAATTATATGAATGAATATAAGAATTATATGAATGTATATAAGAATATATATGAATATAGGAATTATTCATTGTTCATTTTTACACACACACACACGCATATATATATATATATATATATATATATATATATATAGAGAGAGAGAGAGAGAGAGAGAGAGAGAGCGTTCAACTTCCACCCGGCAACGCCGGGTCGCTCCGCTAGTTACTGTATAAGACTAGTAAACTACATGGAGTTCAACGCTGTTCATGATCATATTGTTTATCTTTATTTACAGACATTACAATATAATTACCTGTATGTCAATGACTGCACATTCAATTGTCCTTTAGATATATATGTCTGTGTTATATGTTGTTGGACTCGGTTGTCCCCCGTCCACCCCCACTTTCCCCCTAGTTGGGGTACCTTGACTATCACTGCGGCTTTGCCACATGTACGGAGTCGTTATGAGGCGAGGAACATTACATATGCGGGCAACTGTACATATTAAGATAATAATACTACAATTAATAATACAGTGAACAAACCTCTTAGTATTTAGAGAAACAATAGAAGCTGTCATGATGCTCAAAGTTAAGTGGATGAAGAACGTCTGCACATATGACTGACCTAAAATTTATGTTCTTCACTGCATTACCAATCGAAAAAAAAAAAGGTTGGCAGGTAAATGGGGACCCTGAGTAGCTTAGTGTTTAAGACGCTGGGCCACTGATCGGCATGTCGTGAGATCGAGTCCGGGCGAGGACTTTGTAATTTCTGTCACCCTTGGTGTGCCGCAGTTCGGATTCCACGTTAATCTGTAAGTCTAAAGTGAGGCAACAAGCTTGACGTTCGTCAGAATGAACAGTTTGGGCAGAAGCAAAACTAAGGTTTTAAACTGAGGTTTTAATAGTATATGAAGAAGATTTAACTAAATGTTACTACAGTGTACTAAACTGGTTGGAAGACTGCAACCGTGCTTAACGCCCGTATTAGAATTTGCTCAATGAAGATGCTAGTTTCGTTTCGGTGAAAAAAACTTTAAAATTTATTACAAAAATGTGTTTATGGTAAATATCAGTGTTGTGGTGGGCTGACGGGCGGCCTGCCGCAGATGCAAACACCACACCAAATCACGGTTAACTCGGTGCTATTATCACGGATAAGTGAACAATGGTAACAATTAGTAAATCATGGTTAACTCGATACACGATTGAGTGAATCACGGATAACTGCGTGAGTATTGTATTTCTGTACTTATAATTATAAATTTTATTGAAAAGGATAAAAATGCGTGAAACAACAACTGGAAACGCGAGGAGATTTTTTAATTTAAAGAGAGAAAAAATTATTCCATAATGAAAAGGTAAAAATATTAACATTAATTGTTTTTATATAAATTAATGTGATCGTAGTTTCTGTGACAAAACAACGGCCTTTGAATTAATTAAAACAATTATATATACATACTTACTTTATGTTACTTTATGTGAGTTCGAACGACGGTTCAGGATCGACCTGCAGTCGACCCCTCTGCAGCATCCCCCCTCATTTGCGGGATTTGGTGAAGGAGGGAATTGCTGTCTGATCTCTCCCTGCCCTCATAGCCAGCACGCATGGCTGGTCAGGGACTTTGCACAAGAATCTGTCCAGCTGGTTCTTGAAGTTATTCAGGTCTGTGTGCTGGAAATCCCTCACTTCTTTTGGCAGGACATTGAAAAGCTTTGGGCCTCGTATTCTGAGGGTATTTTCCATCCTCGTTTTCATGGCCGTTTGTCCCACCGCAGCTGGGACAGTACAAAATCTGCCTCTTCTCTCATTCCAGTTTGTCCCACAAGGGACAAGTATTTTCCATATGTATTTTCCATATGTATATTATTGTGTACCGCTCGCGCCTTCTTTCGAGAGAGTAGAGTTTCAGGTATTTTAGTCGAGACCAGTAGTCTTCACTCTTCCATAATTTGAGCATGATGTTTGCGGAAGCTCCTCCAGATGATTCCCATTACTTTGATAGCCGTTGTCATTTTGATGTTATAGTGCTCTCTGAATTCTTAATCAGACGACATTATTACTCCAAGATTCCTGACTTGTAGATTTGGTGTTATCTATTTGGCTTGCAGAGTTTTGTACCATTTTTTCTGTAGCTCCTTCTTATGACCATATCTTAGAATTTGGAATTTTTATTCGTTAAACTTCATATTGTCGTCTTCTGCCCACTGGAATAATGTTTCAGTGTCGTTTTGTAATTTTCTTATGTCACCTTCGTTCAATATTTCCTTACATATCTTTGTGTCATCTGCGAAGCATGATACAATACTGTCATTAATATCTGCATCAATATCTGCAATCATTATTATGAACAGCAAGGGAGCTAATACTGTCCCTTGTGGGACAGAGTTCATGACTTCCGAGACTTACGATTTGACTCCATTTACCACCACTCTTTGTGTTCTTTGCATCAAGAAATTAAATATCCATCTTCCTAGCTTTCCAGTAATTCCTGTATTCTTAAGTTTGTTTGCTATAATTCCATGGTTACATTTATCGAAGGCTTTAGCAAAGTCAGTATATATTATATCTACTGTACGTTTTGTCCTCGACAGAGTGTTTCCAATATTTTCTCCTGGTGGTCTAATAGCTGTGATAGGCATGATCTTCCAGCCCTGAAACCATGTTGATTTGAGTTGTATAACTTCTTTTCTTGTAGGTAGTAGGTAGTTTTGCCTCTAATTATACGTTCAAAGCACTTTATAAGGTGTGAGGTGAGAGCTACCGGCCGATAATTCTTGGGCATTGCTCTGTTACCACCTTTGAATAAGGGGACAATGTTCACGTTCTTTAATGGAAGTAGAATTTGTCCTCTGTTGAGTGATTTCCTTCATACTAAGTATAGCAGTTTGGCAATACTCTCTTTACACTTTTTCAGAAACGTGGCACTCCGTGTGTCTGGCCTGGTGCCGAATTGTGTCGCATCTGTGATAGAGCCTTAATTACATCTCTTTCCGAGAACTCTAAGTCCATTAATAGGTTTGTGCCAGAATTTGTACTTGGCTGATTTGTATCAATATCGAAAAATTCGTCTGGGTTATCTACTTTCATCTCTGACTTAGGGGTGCTAAACACAGTTAAATTGTTCCTTAAGCAGTTCGCTCATTTTTTGGGGGTCATTTGTGTGTTTGGCCTCCCCGTCTATCAATGGACCAATACTCTCTTTACACTGCATTTTCCTTTTCGCAAACGTGTAGCAGTATTTTGTGTTATTTTTTGTTTTCTGCTACCTTGTTTTCCTCCTCGTTTGTCTTATGTATTAATGTTTGCTTTAGGTCCATTTCTATTTCTCCTAGTTTCCTCTCTAGTTTGAGTGTCTTTGCATCAATTCTGCATCTGTGGAGATATTTTACGGTTTGCTTCCGTTGTTTAAATAGTGTCTTGATTTTTCTCTCGAGCTTGCTACGTTTTCCTTTTTGTCTCTCTGGAACATGCTTCAGTAATATAGGTTTGGTTTCAGTCTCCATTATACCTAGTATTTGTTCTGGAGTCTTCTCGTGAAGTAGCAATTCCAAATTTACTTCCTTTAAATCTTTATTTACACTTTCCCAATCTACTTTCTTTGAATTTATGTTTAAGCCTTCAAATATTCCTTCTGCCTCTCTGGGATGCGTTTTCGGACCTCTGGGTGCTAACTTTAATTGTATATCAATGAGGTTATGGTCGGAGAAATTTGTGTGCGTTACTTTTTTATTTATTAGTATCTCATTGTTATTTGTCTAGTCTCAATGTTATTTTTCTAGTGGCTTCACAAATTTCCTGAGTAAGGGCGTAATGTTTCATCATATCTAATAGCATTATTGCTTGAGTTCTATCATCTTTTGTAATGTCGCCATGAAACTTCGTAACATATAATGACTTCGTCATTTTTCTTCCATGTTATGAATGGAAAATTAAAATTTCCGCAAATTAAAATATTTGTTGCTGAAGTTCCAAGTAATTTTAGCATGTTTTCTATTTCATTAGTAGCAAATTGGAATTAACTTTTTGTGGTGTTTGGTGGTCTGTAGACGTTCATAATGGTTAAGTTCAGTTCTTTTACTTCTAAAATAATAATTTCGACTGTGCTGTTTGATTTGTTTACCTTCACCTCACATGTGTATGTGCTTTTCAAGTAGATACAACACCCTCCTCCTCGTCTAGCCACTTTATCTGCTCTGTATATGTTGTAGTCCAGCAATACTATTTCAGTATTCTCGATGCAGTTTTTACAGCCTTTTTCGCATTTATGTAAGTGTGTTTCCGTTAGGCATATGATATCTATGCTGGTTTCCGTAGCTAAATTTTGCAAGTATTTTAATTTGCAGTCTGTATGGTCAGTATAGGGGCCTTGTATATTTATGTATAATACATTTACCGGGTTTCTAATCTTCGTGTTCGATTTTCCTAAATAATGGTCGTTTCCTGGTCGATGTCAGTTCCTCTTTGGTGTTTTTGGTTGGGTCGCTGCATTTGGGAGTATTGGGGTTGCGGCCCTTGATATCATTGTGGTTGTTGTATTATTGGTGGGTGGTGTTGAATAGAAGGGTGATGTACGTAATGTTGTGGTGCATATATTTGCGGCGTTCTGTTTTTTCTTGTTAGAAGGGCAAGCTGTGCTTTTATTATCCTCATTTCTTCTAAAAGATGTTTCATTACTCTTGTTATTACTTCTATTTCGGATATGATCTGTTTTTTCCCGTTCTCTTCTTTGCGTACCGTTTATGTGAAAATGCGGGCACTCTATGTTCAGGCATTTTTCTCCGTAATTGACTGTCTGCACATACGAGGGTGGAAAAAGTTGCAGTTTGATCCGCACCTGCATCTCCCATTCCTCATCTTATAGAAGCGCATTTTTGGGGGTGATTGTACATGCAGTTTGAGCCATATCTGCAAGAACCTGTTTTATAATATTCGCATATGGCCCGTCGTTTAAATTCCCTTCGAGTCTTATGTGATTCGATTTCCTGCTCCGCCGCCACTTCCCTACTCAGTGTTTTTTTTTGTCTTTGGCGTGTATTTCGTATCTCTCTCTTTTGCCGAGGGTATTTCTTCATCTGAGGCTGCTTTCGCCGCTCTCTGTAGTGTGTTGTCCTTAATCTCGTTTTCCTTTTCATTTGTGTTGGCGTTTTCTGTTGTTTTCTGGTTTTCTCTCGGTAAAACTGCTGCACTTGGTTCTTCTATTTCAACATTTTGTATTCCCCTTTGTACTAATTTCCTATTGTTTTCCATACACTTGACGCACAGGAAACCATAGAGGCCTATAATTTTGTTATTTATTCCATTTATTATTTTCCTCTCTTTTCTATCTAAGTTCATGCATTCATAGTGTTTAAAGGTATTGCACAGAATACATTTTAAGCCCGTGGTCTAGTCTGCTTCATTTTTGCAATCGCAGAGCTGGTGCGCAGCGCATTCCATTAAACATAATCCAGCTCTATTCAGCTTTCTGAATTTACTGCAATTTACACATTTCTTCGTATTTTTTGCCATTCTTTCCTTTATTTTTCCTCTTTTCTTCTCATTTCTCAAATTTCCTCTCGAAAACTTGACCTTTCTGTTTTATGGCTTTTCCGAATTTTGCCTGACCTTCTTCCCCTCTATAGGCCTAATGTACAAATCTCAGGTGCTGTTTTTTCCGTTCGAATTATTGTTTTAAATTTATGTTTCAATTGATGTTTTTTCTTTGTGCAAGCTATACGCCACCGGCTTTCACTTAATAAATTATTATCACGAATTCACTGATGTTTAATGAAAATGAGAATAAAAACAAAAATAAAAACAAAAAGGTTTATTGGCAGACTATAGTCCATATGACAAATATTAATACAATGACACTTCACATAGTAAGGATAGAAATACATACAGTTGATTGGAAATAATACAGTAATGTCGTAGTTAAGTGGAGCTACAGACAGACGTTTTCGTACCAAGAATTCCATAGCTTAGAGGATAAACGGCAGGACTCAAGGATAGCTTGGATAATCGGGTTGGTTGATTTTTTTATTCTTTGCATCAAACTGTATTGAGCATGTCTTGTTACCTCCGGGAAGATCGGGACATTGCGGGTAGAAAACATTTGCGAAGCTGAGCATCTCGGGGGTAATTTATGTTAGAGTCTAAAGGACCTGTTGTACAGCAAATTTAGGGTTCTGCCAGAACCTTTTTTATAGTTCACCCACAGTTGCTGTCTTTAGTTGCACTTGTACAGAATCGAAAGTTCCTTATAGTCATATTCGCTTTAGCACAAAGGCTTCGAGATTGTTTTCTTATATCCGAGTCATCACTCAAGGAGCTGGTAATAGTTTGACCCAAATACTTAAACTCTTGTACTTCCTCAATTACTTCACCATTCATTTTAAACCTAATATCAGCTGGCTGCTAACAGCTTTTAGGGTGAAGTTGCATAACCTTAGTTTTTGTAACATTAAAAAGAATATCATGTTTTTGTGAATACACTTCGGAGACTTTTAGTAGCCGATCCAGACCTTTAACAAGGGACTTATTAACATCATATCATCGGCATAAACTAAGTTATTTATCCTTGTGTTATTTATACAACATCCCACCTTTACCTCATTAAGTAAAGCAATTAATCCGTCAATATACACATTAAACAGCATAGGGGAGAGCAAGGAGCCTTGTCTCACCCCGCAAGAGGAGCCAAAACACTCGGATAGTACATTGCCCCACCTAACGGTAAAAGATTCGTGGGAATACCAAAATTTCAATAAATTTAATATGTACATGGGAACCTTCCTGTCTTCTAGTTTTTTAAATAAAATATTGTTGTTCACTCTATCATATGTCTTACTTATATCTAGGAAACAGCTATAAAAAGTTGAATTACTGTCAATGTATTTAGATATTGTTTCTTTAAGCACATAGATACACAGGTCAGTTGAGTGGGACCTTTTAAAACCAGGCTGATTAGGAGATGTCCATAGGTAATCATTTAATGGGGTAACAAGAGTTTTTCTAGTAGTTTCGAGCGAGAAGCAGGAAGCGACAGCAATAGGCCTGTAATTATTGCTGGACAGAATGTCTCCATACTTATTTTTAACCAGGGGCAAGATATATACCCTCATGAACTCTGCAGGAATATAGCTATGAGCAAGCATGGCTGATAGGAGAAATGATATTTGCAGACATACGGTACTACGTCATTGGCATATTTTAAGTGCTCATTCGATAGGTCATCTACCCCTGACGCAGAACCAGTCTTTAACTCTTTAATTAACCTCTTTACTTCAGGAACTGATATCAAAGTATTTTCCCTTGTCCCCTCACAGTCGTTTCGCTGCAATCTATCTTAAGATTATCTCTACTCACACTGGTAAGAATGTTAGCGTAGTGGTTTTTCCAGAGCTTTGCAATTTCATCCTCCCCCGACACCGCATCGATTGTCGGAGGGAGGACACTTTTGACACCCGTTTGATTTTTAAAAATTTTTCAAAATTTGTTATTATCGTTATTTATGCGAGCTTCACAGGCTTTTGATGCTCGAATAGACTCTTCTTCCTGTTTACATTGCCTTATGGCCGCCTTATACTGACCCCTACTTCTACACATATTAATGTATACTGGTCCTAATCTGGGTCTACCATGAAAGCACCACAAATCATAGGCGTCTTTCGATTCCCTCTTCAGGGGCCAATAAAATCATTCCATCCAGGAATAATCTTAGTATGATAGTCATAAGATTTAATCAGGGGGCTTCCTGCTTCTCTTAGCAGGGATACTATCTTACTATAATACTTATCTATGAGTTTACAGTGAGAATCATTTGAGCAAGGATTACCACAGACAAGATGCAAAATTTCTAAATTATTAAAGAGGTGACCTGTTCTGTCTTTGTATTCTATTCTCTGTTGCATATTAACATTAAACATTAGACCAATCGACGCGATTATTCTTACCTATTGAATTCTTGTTTAGTCGTGTTGCGCATAAATTGGTAAAGTTAATTAATATTTCTAATGGTCTATGATCAGAAAGAAGGAAATCCTGCAGAATATGAACTCTAACAATTCGACCCTTTAGATTACTAGTGAGACAATGATCAATCCATCTGGTGGTACCACTCATACCACTAACGTATGTAAAATTACCAATGGTTACCCCTAATACATCTACATCACTTATACTTAAATTGGCCGACTCACACATGTTACCCAATTCTACAAAGAATTCCGAGTTCACATGCGTGTTAAAGTCCCCCATTATTATACAGTGAGAATATTTGGGGTTATCTGATAATGACTTAATTTTGTACAGCAAATCAATGTATTCATCTAGCTTACTGTCGTTGTTGTATGGTAAATAGCATTTTACAATTAATATGCAGTCATTGTTCACTTGTGATTCAATGCCTAACAACCTTACATTATCCCTTGTTAAAAATTTTAGTACACACACTGGTATAAGATAGAATTTACCGCTGAACTTATAAACACTAGTTATTTCGATATTACACAGAGCGGAAACAAAACGTCCGAACACCACGAGGTAGAAACGCACACTATATATATATATGTACATATATATATATATAATAATGAACAGGAACACCAGAGAAAATACAAACATCCTTCAAGGTTTAATAGTACCAACGTTTCGGAATGCACTAATTCCATCTTCAGGGCTAAAACAATAAAATTCCAAATCACATACAAAATTACAAAATACAAATTGCTTAATAACAATTTAAAATAAACTTAAAAAAAAAAATTATAAAAAGTAGCTAAGAAAATGTAAACATTAAAACTAAAAGGTAAATAAATGTGAAGTTAAAAAGTTAAAATTATAAAAAGTAAAAGCATTAAACTAAAATGTAAATAAAATAAACTAGTACCTTAACCAAAACATAGCAGATCTATCGATGATTCGTCAGAATTTAGGTCTGGTTTTAGTTTATAAATAAACAGAGACTCCATAATTTTAAGCTTAAGGTCAGAGCTTCCAGCAGCAAGTACGGTGAAATTAGACTGTGAAATTGGGTGGTTATTGTTGTGCGAGTGATTACGTATGAGAGAATTAGGTGGTTTGCCAAGGGGTAAATTTGTACGGACCGATTTACCGAGATGTTCGTAAATACGAGATTTTAAATGTCTTTTAGTTTTACCTATATATGACCCCATACAGTGGTCACACTTGTATTGATAAACTATAGATGACTTAAGAAGTGTAGGAATAACATCCTTGTATGGGGTCATATATAGGTAAAACTAAAAGACATTTAAAATCTCGTATTTACGAACATCTCGGTAAATCGGTCCGTACAAATTTACCCCTTGGCAAACCACTAATTCTCTCATACGTAATCACTCGCACAACAATAACCACCCAATTTCACAGTCTAATTTCACCGTACTTGCTGCTGGAAGCTCTGACCTTAAGCTTAAAATTATGGAGTCTCTGTTTATTTATAAACTAAAACCAGACCTAAATTCTGACGAATCATCGATAGATCTGCTATGTTTTGGTTAAGGTACTAGTTTATTTTATTTACATTTTAGTTTTTAATGCTTTTACTTTTTATAATTTTAACTTTTAACTTCACATTTATTTACCTTTAGTTTTAATGTTTTTACATTTTCTTAGCTACTTTTTATAATTTTTTTTTTTTAAGTTTATTTTAAATTGTTATTAAGCAATTTGTATTTTGTAATTTTGTATGTGATTTGGAATTTTATTGTTTTAGCCCTGAAGATGGAATTAGTGCATTCCGAAACGTTGGTACTATTAAACCTTGAAGGATGTTTGTATTTTCTCTGGTGTTCCTGTTCATTATTAAACTGCGTTTTCCACGCCACCAATCAATAGCCGATATATATATATATATATATATATATATATATATATATATATATATATATATATGAAAAGAAGGACCAACACAACAGCAATCATTTCGTTTATTTTTTATACTTCAGACGTCTCGACAAATCTTTTGTCATCATCAGTGAATTATAAGTCTTAAAACCTTAAAACAAAAATGAGAATAATGAAAATTACATCAATACAAAAGAAAATTAAAATCATTAAAATTAAATTAAATTAAAATTACCTCAACTGGTAAATACACAATGTTTACGTCAACCTCCATATTTGGCAGAAATTGAGAGAAAATTGTATGGTCAGTTAATTAGAAGGTATGATATGTCTATGAAAGTTGGTTGGTTAGTTAGAAGAGCTATAATTTGTAAGATGAACTATTATTGTTAATGGAAGGTTTGTTTCTATAGATGTACAAAGATTCTAAAATTCGGAGTTCTGTGAGGTTAGAATTTCGAACTGAGTTTTGTGAAGGGAATGGTAAGTTTTCTAAATAGTGGGGTCTGGAACTTAGAAAACAAACTTTTACTGGTTTTGGAACCAATTATTTAAGTTGTATGTTTTATAAATATAAGATTAGTGCTATAGTAACATTATTAACAAGAAGTTACCGAATTTTTCAGATTAATTTTCATTAAACGAAGAATTTAAATTTTTAAGACAGTACTTTATTAATAATTACTACCCTTCTAATCTTTGACAACCAATTAAAGAAATTTTTAAATAACACATTTAATACTAAACTCCCCATAACTACAATACAAAAAGAAACCAGATATATTAATTACTTTTTATGGTTATTTATCATTGGGTATTCGAGGTGAAGTGTCCAAACTGCTCAAGTCTAGTTATCCCCAAATAAATTTTAGATTCGCCCTCGTCAACCCACTTAAATTATCAAATTTTTTAAAGTTCAAAGACAAATTCCCCAAAACTGTATGCCCTAATGTTGTTTATAAATACACGTGCGACAGCTGTAAGGCTGCGTATATTGGCAGTACTCAACTCCAACTGGAGGTACGCCTTTCTCAACATTTGGGCTTATCAGTCCGTACCAACCGTCCCCTCAGTAGCCCACCACAATCCGCAATTAGAAACCATAGTAATGAAAACTACCATCCCCTTCACAAAACTCAGTTCAAAATTCTAACTACAGGGTGGGCGTAAGTTTCCATACATAGGAAAAATAAACATTTTTTATGGACAACCATTTTTATTATATAATATGCTCTACATGGTTGCCATTGTTTTGAAAACACATTTCAATACGTGTTCCCCACTGTTGATGAAACACGCATTAGCACAGTTGACGTTATGCTTGTAATGGCGTTGGTGATACGTTCCTTTAGATGATTTATGTCTCGTATCTTTTCCTGATACACCATGGCATTCAAGTGCCCCCAAAGATAGAAATCAAGGGGGGTGAGATCTGGGATCTGGGAGGCCATCCACAGGACCAATTCAATTCGTTGCTCTTTCGTCAAACGCATATTCTTAGGGTATCTGAAACATAAAAACAAACGTTTAATTTTTCCTATGTATGGAAACTTACGGCCCACCCTGTAGATCCAATAACCTTACGGAACTCCGAATTTTAGAATCTTTGTACATCTATAGAAACAAACCTTCCATTAACAATAATAGTTCATCTTACAAATTATAGCTCTTCTAACTAACCAACCAACTTCATAGACATATCATACCTTCTAATTAACTGACCATACAATTTTCTCTCAGTTCTGCCAAATATGGGGTTGACATAAACATTGTGTATTTACCAGTTGAGGTAATTTTAATTTAATTAAATTTTAATGATTTTAATTTTCTTTTGTATTGATGTAATTTTCATTATTCTCATTTTTGTTTTAAGGTTTTAAGACTTATAATTCACTGATGATAACAAAAGATTTATCGAAACGTCTGAGTATAAAAAATAAACGAAAATGTTTGCTGTTGTGTTGGTCCTTCTTTTCATCTGTAAGCTCCGTTGTTATAATGTTTCAGACCAGCAAAGACCCTAGGATCTACTCATGGCTGGTCTACCTAACTGTGTTCGTAATTGTGTATTGTGCATGTCCTCCGTGGTGGCGGAGGGGACCTACAATATATATATATATATGTAAAACTGAACAATGACCAATTCCTATACCATCATTATATGGATTCATTGTCTTCATGCAGTCCTTATGTTTGTATGGTTTTATGTTTGAATGTTCATTTTTACATAAGAAACCAAAATCGCCTAAGCGAGTTTTGGATAGAATTTCGATTTGTACTTCTTTATTCATTACTATATTTCTCTAATTCATCTTTTCTAATAATGACTTATACTGTACGTATGACATAATGTGAATAACTATGACGTCATAAAGTAACTTAATTCTCTTCACGTTTTCCATCCGCGAATACTGAATCACCCACTTGGTATGTGGATATCTTTCATGTACAATGTATGGAAATTCTTTAACATAATAATAAAAACTGTATACTCTCCACGTCATTATTTATATGTTGTTCATTCATACATCCATGCACTATCTTGACCATTATCCTATATCAATTTTATTAAATATTCATTTTTACTCGTGTCAGTCTACGAAATGGTACGAAACTTTATGCCTCCGTACCTGTTCGTTCAAAATCGTCCAAATACGTTTGCATGTATTATTTTTTTAATTATTTTTTTCAAGTGCGTTCACCCCTCGCAAGATATTCATAAATGCTTAGGCAAGTGATCAAATTCGATGATCCAGCATGAATTGAACATATGAAAAAGAAAAATCTCCTCTCGCTCTAATTTCAATTTATAACACATTATCTTGCGTTATGTTAAATCATGTGTGTCATGTATATATAAATATACCGTATGTGCCCATGTACTTTGTGTTGTACTAATAACCATATATAATAATCATACAGGGTGTCTCAAAAGTCACTATCTATTTCGGTGACATTAGATGTTTTTTTTTAAAATGCTATGCTGGCATAAAGATATGTACTTCTGGTGCAAATTTGTGTATTTAAAAAAAGTTAATTGGTTTATTTCGAATTTTGTGTAATTTATAAATTTATCTTGACATGCTTGAACAATTCCTCGAACCTCAACTTCTTACAGATGGCATTCTTGACACAGTAGTTTTTCAGCAGGATGGAGCACCGTGCCATTATGCAATAATTGTACGTGATTATCTTGACAGACGCTTCCCGGTCGCTGATTGGTCGTGGAGGAACACAACCATGGGCAGCACGTTCACCCGATTTAACACCATTATATTTTTCGCCTGGGTTTCATTAAGTCTAAGGTGTACACTGGTAGAAGAATTAGTGATGTAGCCGAACTTCGAAATCGTATTACCGATGCAGTTCAGAAAATAACACCTCAAATGCTGGAAAGTGTGTTCCGGGAAACAACTTATCGCTTTGAGCTCTGTAGAGACACTGATGGTCGCCATGTGGAGACAGACAAAAAATAGCACTAATTCTTTGTGGCACTTACTTTGAAATAAATATATTTTTCATGTCTAAACCAGTTTTTCGTAATTCCCATTATTTTTCAAAATAGATAGTGACTTTTGAGACACCCTGTATATAATATAAAAATACTGTACGAATTGTAAACGACGTAATGTACTTTAATAAAATTGTAATTAAATGTAATAATTTAATATAATGTAATGTACTTTAATAACGATAATTAACGATAATAAGCGAATGTGAATCATTGGTAATTGTAATCATAATTGTAATGAACCAAAATTACAACGTACTCATGATGTGCTTAGATTGTACTTATGTCTTACTACGAAATTATATCGCCTTCAGAAATATATACTCGGCGAAAATACGATTAGTTTTTATTTTGTTTTTTAAAATTTTTATTTGGAATCTTTCATCTGATCATGTGTTCATGTGTTTAAAAGGGGGGAACTTAACCTTCAAACTGCATTCCCCCAAAATTTAGATTATATGTATAAAGCATGTAACTGTAAAAGTCACTTCACTTCTTCACTTCTTCTTCTGCTTCTTAGACTACACTCCCTTTTAAGCAGCCTCGCTGCGAGGAGGGGGCAGACGCCCCTTGCCTCTTTAAATTTTTAGATTCCTACCCGAGGCATGGTCGAAAGAGGTCGAACCTCTACCCCTATAAATTCAGAGCACTACCTGTATATTTTTTTAGAAGTAAATTACAGTGAAAGAAAGTTTCTTTTTAGCTTTTCCTTCGAGACAACCCAAGACTATAGAAAGAGAAGAATTAACAGGTCTGTCGACCCTATAGCGAGAGAAAAAAATTAGAATGTTATAGAAGAAACTATCGCGAGAAATATCCGTTGCTGCCTCCCAACCAGAACCCCGTCGACTCCGAACCGACCCAGGGCCATAGACGGAGGGGTTAACATATATATATATATATATACACACACACAGTGTGTCCGTAAAGTCATGGTGGGATTTTAAATAGCTATATTATTGCAACGAAACATGATAATGAGATGAAAAAAAGGCAAATTGAAGAACAACTCTAAAAGAATAACTTTATTTAACGTAGTTCGATATGGGCTCCTCTGGTAGCCCTGCAGACATCTAGGCGGTGATTCAATTCCAGCCACACACGCCCAAGAACATCAGGAGTGACGGATGCGATAGCTTCCGTGATTCGCTCGTGCAAGTGATGAATATCCCTAATGGGTACACTGTATACGCTTTGCTTGACGTAACCGCACAAATAAAAGTCCAAAGGTGTCAGGTCCGGAGAGCGTGGAGGCCATGGCTTCCATCCTCCTCTTCCTATCCATCTCTGTGGAAATTTTTCATTAAGGAATTCTCGAACAACGTTGGCATAGTGCGGAGGAGCACCATCTTGCTGAAAGATGACATTATTGTCAATAAATTGGGGTACTGCAAAATGTTCCAACATAGCGAGGTAGTTGTGTGACGTCACAGTGGGTTCCGCGAAGAAAAATGGGCCAATCACTCGATCTCGTGCTAGAGCACACCACACATTAACTTTCGGGCTATTACGCTCATGTTGAACATAGGCATGTGGACAGCCTAGACTAACTACGAGATAAAGGTTAAGCTTAGCCTAGACTAACTACAAGATACAACTTTGAGAGTTGTTCTTAAATTTGGCATTGTTTCATCTCATTATCATGTTTCGTTGCAATAATATAGCTATTTAAAATCCCACCATGACTTTACGGACACACTGTATATGATGAAAATAACCAGGAAGAAAAATTAAAACACGGAATAATGCTCAAGCGCTTTCGTCTAATGACATCCTCAGGAACTCTTGAGCAAGGACGTAGCCAAGGGTGGAGGGCGACGGAGGCGGTCGCCCCCCTTTGGAAAGTTCAGGAAAAAATCTGCGGTAATTACAACCAAGGTTCACCGTTAAACTATAACATTTAACAATTTGGTATCTATATATAATGGAAGGAGTGTCTGATCTATCTATCTATATATATATATATATATATATATATATATATATATATATATATATATATATATATGTCTCAACTGATCTAGCTGTTTCTGCATCCGTTTGACTTGCCTTATACGTGAGAGTTTCATTTTGATCTCTTCTAATGATTTCGTTATTCATAGATATGTTATACTGTTAAACGTGTATACACTAAATAATTGTATGCATGAAATCAATGAATGTGTGTGAATAAAATAGTTAGTTTCTTTGTTAAATATGAAAACTATAGGAACAATACCTGATTTCAAATTTCAGAAAATACAATACATCATGATCATAATATAGCTTAGATTGCATCAATGTGACTGTCCTTAGTGTCCTATCCAAACTTTTGTTGGAAAGGGTGCATATTTCATGTGGATGGCTGTATAGTGGCTGTTCAAAAATGGCAGTTGCACTAACATTTTCAGACAGTTTTTACACAAAACAAGCTTAAAATGCGCTGGTTTACGGGGCTCCGCCCCGGACCCCGCTGGGGAAGCTTGTAGCTCTACACCAGACCCCCTAACTGTATGGGCTCTCCCGATTCACCATGGAACCTGACGAACGTAGCTCAAGTTTGCCCCCCACCCCCTTGGGACATTCCTGGCTACGTCCCTGCTCTTGAACACTATTTCGTTTTAATTTTTCTTCCCCGTTATTTTCATCATAAATATTATTAACATGTTAGTGTCGTCAAATAATTTTCATATATAAGCTACATATAACCTTGGTTAACCTTGGTTTTGATTCCGCCCGAATTGTTCATTTTGACGAAGGTCAAGTTTGTCATTCCACCTTAGACCCGCAGTTTAATGTGGAATTCTAACCACGCCTCACCACAAGCGGTCAGAGATTACAAAGTCCTCGCCCGGACTCGATCTCACGACCTCCCGATAAGCAGCCCAGCGTCTTAACCACTAGGTTATCCAGTATACCCATTTATCTACCAACCAATTTTTATTGTGTGGAAGGATGAACAGCTGGGTTTGCTGCGCGCCGCTTCTCATCACCCAGGTTTCGAACCCGGGGACGGTGGATTCGTATATATATATATATATATATATATATATATATATATATATATATATATATATATATATATAAGCAAACAACCACAGGGAAAATGAAACACGAAGTCCGAGCGATAATGTGAATATATCACGAAAGCGCTCGGACTTCGTGTTTCATTTTCCCTGTGGTTGTTTGCTTATTAATAAGATCACGTGTTATTCTGTGATTTTAGTGCATATATATATATATATATATAACAGTCCCAGATGTGAGAGATGCCTGTGTGAGATGGAGAAATCAAGAAAGCAACTCCTTCTAACACAAGCCGTATGACAGATAGTCATATTCACGAGTCTGGCGCCACTTTCATACATTGAAATTTAGAACGATGAGGCCTTTAAATTTGAATAGTCATAATTTTAAAGCTTTAGATGTTGTTTAAAACTGTTTCTATCCTCAGAAAGTTATAAAACGCTGTACGATGACGTTATATGAACAAAATCGAACTTCATAATGTCGACGTTTGACCTTATGTAAGTATGATATTCGTACATGGATTTCAGATCTCAAATTACATTTCAGTTTTTCACTGAAAAGAACTAACCTAACCAGACTAACCTAACCTAATTCCCCGTAACTTAACCGGGCTTAATGTAACCTAACCTAATCCAACTTAACCTAACTGGACCTAATTTAAACTAACATTTTAATAAGGACATTATACGAGTTGACATTGTGTAGATCGACTTTGCTCCGTTACCCGACGAGTAAATGTCTTTATTCCTATTTGGAAATAATGTTTTTGGAATGCAAAGAATATGGAATGTAATTTTCTCGCCATATACAGAGGGTTGACGGAAGTAAATGAACACCTTCGGTTTTTCCACAGTTTTTTAATTTGATAATGAAAGTAAAAAACCAGTAACAGATTTAATGAATCAATATATTTAGAATCGTGTTGCTTTCCCCTTTGAATTATGTGAAAGTGACACACATTCTGGCATTCCATTGATGAGGTTTTCCATTTGTTCTTGAGGACAATCATCATGTTGTCTACTTAATTTGTCAGCACCTGTACATCTGAAAATTACAGCGAATTGTCCGAGTTTCAAGTTTTTGTTGGTATACCGTTAAAAATTTGGGATCAATGAAAGAAAGCCACCCCTAGCCTTCTTTAGTTAGCTTTATAAGGCTAACTAACGAAAATATCACGACTTAACCTAACCAATCGTTAGGTCAACTGTACGCCCTTGACGATTGGTTAGGTTAGGTCGTTGTATTTTCGTTAGTTAGCCTTATAAAGCTAACTAAAGAAGGCTGGGGGTGGCTTTCTTTCATTGATCCAAAATTTGTAATGCATATTGAATTATTATTGAAACTAATGAACTAATATATTAGTTAAATCGGTAAAAATTGCATTGAATAGAAATTAGTAATTTATTAAAGTTCATGCGTTATTTTCTTTAATTTATTTCTTCTAGTTCCATCGATTTTTGCTATACGTAAACACGGTCTACAGGAACAACAACAGTGAGCTCAAGGAACATCAGAGGTCACAGGTTTTCCTTCTCCAGCGAGAAAAATGGTCTCATAGTGCCATTGCCAAAAAGGATGAGAGTCTCTAGAAAAATAGTCCAAACACTATTTCAAGGACTTCAGGTCTGGTACACTTTCGCAGTCGAAAGAGGCCTGGGAGACCAAAGATACTTACTGAAAGAAATGAGTGGGTCGTAGAACGAATTTCAATAAGAGATCTTCGAAAATTTTCGAGAATAATTACGGCTGAATTACTGTTTCTTCAAGCTCAGTAAGAAGAACTTAGTTCAAGTAACGGACGCAATGCACGGCGCAAACCATCAATATCACGGAAAAATCAAAAGCACCGACTATATATTATAGGCAAAGGACGAAGCAAATGGACAATGCAACAGTGCTCAAAAGTGCTGGAGACAGATGAATGTAAATTTAATCGCTTTAGCAATGGATAAAGTCTTCGTTCGTCGTCGTCCAGGAAAAGAATTCCATCCAGACTGTATTAAGATGGTAAAAAGGACAGGAGAGTTAGTGATGATTTGGGTTTCATTTTAATTTGAATGTCCAGGACCAAGACGCCGGATCCATGGACCATGGATCGATTCCAGTACTTGAAAATACTTGAAAAAACAATGTATCTCAAGGAAGGTTTCAGAGTCGCTATAGCAAGGCAATAACCCAAAACACCCTCAAAGCATGCAAGATCCTGGATTAAGAACATGCCCCAGAGATTATGCCCAGGCCAACTCAGTCTCCGGATCTCAAACCCAAAAGAACAGCTTTGGAAGGACATCTTTACTATAATCAAACAGGAAATGCCATCTAACATTGAAGAATTATGGGAAATTACTGAAACTGCCTGGAGGAATATTCCTATTGGGCAATATCATAATTTGGCTACCTAAGGGGAGAAAACACAGACTTAAGGTGCATCTTGTCCTGATGAATTATGTACCGAGCCTTTAAATCAAGAAATGTTTGAATTACAAACTAACGATACAAGCAAGGAAATAACTATGAATGTGACCGATCGATAGATTATGATAACACAAAGCATTGTTCCTTTCAGTATATATATATATATAATATTAATAACAATAATAAGGAATACATAAAGAAGGGAAGCAAGCGAACTCAAATTAGATTTTTAATGAACACTTGTGACATGGAAGTCAGAGAAGCTAGCGAGAATTTAATACAGCTCTGTGACCATCAACAACATCTCTTAGAAAAAGTTTTGGACTTGAATTAAACATGTTTACGGAACTTCTTAATGAACATTTTGTATGTTTTTTTTTCTATTTGTACAGTGTTATGCGTAAGATTTTCTAAAATGCTTATATTATGGAGTCTGCTTGTGAAAGAAATCCATATTACTGTAGAATAAATTTTTTCCCGAGATAGTTATACTGTTTTCTTTCTTCTGTTGAGTTCATGCATATTTTTTTTAAAAAGAAGCTATCAGTGCAGAAGATTTATGGGCATCTTTCAGCTTCCTCTTCATAACCGTTTATATGTATATGAATTTTAAATGAATTCCATTGAATATAAAAGTGCGATTACACAAAAGGATTGCGTAATAAATTTTGTTACACTCGCCTTTAAAATTCGTGGATAAGATATAATAAAAAAGTTTGTAAATAAGTTTCTCTCCTCGCGAAAGTTTACTCTTAAAATGTAAATTTCAATTAAAAATAAAATATTAAAATTTTAGGAAGTTTGAATATAATACTAAAAGATTTCAATAATAAGAATAGAAGAAGTAAGAGCTTTACTTTTTTCTATGATCACTTTTTTTCTATGATCACTTTTTCCTATGATCCCTTTTTCTTAATCTAATCCTTCCTCTTTCCCGTTGCACCCTCGTTCTTCTCTTCCAGAGGCAAAGTAATTCCACGACGGAGTCATTGAGAAAAATGGTGACATTAATGACGGTGCGAAGAGGGGGGAACCTCTGTTCTTTGGCTATTTGGAGGACTAACGAAAAGGTTTAGTTAATCTATTCGGAATGGGATTTAGAGGTAGAAAGGAGAAGGTTATAGAATCTCGTATTCATGACAATAATTGGAGAATTCCGGTAAAAATAATGAACTATTTTATGTATACATAACGACATTTCGTGTAAATAACATTCGTAATAAAAATAAAGGTTATTTATTTCAATTCAATAAATATTTATTTACGATAATTGTATATTTATTAAAGAACGATATTAGAATTTTAAATGAATTAACAGTTAAAGTAAAATTATAACTGGTTTTTCTTTAAGTGAGTTCCCCCTTTCCCGTTCGATTTCTACATCCTCGACTTCATCAGGCTTGCCTAAAATAATAATACTTTGAGTCTGGATTGGTTTTTCAAAAGAACATTATGAGCACTCGAAGGCGGATATTGGGCTCTCGCTAAAGAGCAATGAAGCTATTGAAATCCGAGGTTGGATCAATGATTCTACGGGTCGCCCTTCGACTTAATTTAGCCATCGTTCACGATGAGAAATAGCAAGAGAGCTTAATGCTAGCGCATTCCCTTCTACACGTAATCGATAGTCAAAAATGGATATTGACTTCATTGTTTAATTCTTTTTTTTTGTTTAAACAAAACAAAAAGATTAAAATGTAATTCTAGTCGAATTAATAATTAGGGTCATTTATTTATTTATTTATTTATTTATCTATTGTTATCCATTACTCATTTATTTATTTTTATCTATGACGTTCTCTGAAAAATAGTACAATGAGTGATATATATTTAGTGGTGTACCGATTAATCGGCGTCGGCATCGGCAGAATCAGGATCGGCATCAGCTAAATTTAGCCGATTCTCCCACCGATTCTTTGAAATTTTAAAATTTTATAACAGAACAAAATCTATATTTATAGAAAATTGAACAGACAAAAAATACTATTATGATAATTTATACTCATTTCAAAGTGTAATTATATACAAATTTTACATTCATGAAAAAGGAAAAGCGCAATAAGTTAAGATGCCCATAAATTTACATTTTCTCTAACTATCTAATCTCTAAATATTATAAACTATTGTAATCTCCTACTCTATATTAATAATAATTCTATATTAAGCAGGGGTGTACCCAGAAATTTGCCAAGGTGGGGGGCGAACTTGGAACTAATCGTAGAAGTATAATTGAAATAGAGATAAATAATTTTTATGTTCGTTCATGATAAGCTTATCGTTCAGTTAGAGATGATTAACTAGCTACTGCTAAGACACATTATGAATAAAAATATAAAAATTATATTATAAAAAATATAAAAATTATGATAAAAATCTGATTAGTAACATAATATTCAATGCAAACCGCAATTAGAATGCTCAGATTTGTATTAACATAAGAATAAAAAAGTGCTAATTTCGAGATTAAGCATTTCCTTGGACTGTTACCTTTATAAAAGAAAATTATTCTCAGGGCCGGATTAAGAGTTTTCGGGATCCTAAGCCATTTTAGATATTTAGTAGTAGGGAAGGTAAGAGCTAGCGCCCGAAATTTTTTCACTTTCATTCTCATCCTGTTGTGTTGAGCTAATAATTTATTAGCTCAAGGGGGGAGGCGATCGCCCCTGTCGCCCTCCCCTTCGGTACGCCTCTGATATTAAGTTGTACTTTATAATTTATATATTAAACCATGTTGTTACGTAGACTTTATTTTAAATATTTTCAAAATTTTAGAAACCCAAATTATATATCCATTTTTTATTCAAATTGTTCACCAAGGACTTGAAATTTTAATGAAAAATTTTGTCGTTGTTTATATTGTTGAAGAAAGGAAATACCTTCAACATAAGGAAAAACAATTACTTTAAATATTCGTATTCAATTTATGAAACTAAAATAAAATTATTTTATCATTTATTGAGTAATAAAACTTTTTAACATTATTTTAGCTACGGTTTATGAGTAACAAATTCTGGTGCTGAATATTGTGGCGTGAGCTGAGGAAAAGCATTTAAACAAATTTGAAATGTAAAAATATGAAAATTGAAAGTTTTTACATTAGATTAGTAAAATTTGTAAAGGGAAATTATTTTTTTAAATATAAACAGAATCGGCAGTTTTTCATGGAAATGGCATCGGCAAAATTTTGGAATCGGTACATCAGTGATGAATAGTTTAATTATAATTTACTGCATAACTTAAAAGTAACTAAAATTGGTTTACTTATATCATACTTTACACATGGAGAAAAATACTTGCACAAAGACCAAATCCTGTACATGGCTAACCAATCTGAAAGGGTTAATTCATACCATGGTATAATTACACTGACTATTTAAGTCTGTTACCAGAAAAATAATCATAGTCGTGGTATTATTGCATGGTCGAAGAAGTAAACATAACTGGGGAACTCGTTTTAGGAATTATGCATTTCGTTTCCCAGAGTGGAAGATACACGTAAAATGGGATTTATTGAAACGGTATCAGCTGCTAATCTTAATCTCTGTAGCTTAGCACTTCTCGCTCCCACTTCCAGTGCCCCACCACCACCAGTAAGGCCGAAATACCCTTCTTGAGACCCCCCCCCCCCCAAATAAAATTAATCATACGACATTAGAAATTCAGAACGTTACTAGGAAACATTATTGCGAATCTCATAAATTCTTTTCTGAAAAGTGTATTTTGACAGTACAGAGGGTTGGCAAAAGTAAAGAGACCCCTTTTTTTTTTTCCAAATTATTTGATTTGATTGTAAAAGTTAGTAATTAATAAAAAAAATATTGAATCAATGAATGCAAAGAGGAAAGGAACGCGATTTTAAATATAATGATTTAATTACTTTGTTATTATTTAGTGAATTTTATAATCAAATCAAAATATTTGGGGGGGGGGGGAGGGAGGTAAAAATAAAAAGAACAAAAGTGTCTATTTATTTTTGTCAACCCTCTGTATCTGTATTGCATTCAGATCTGATTCTAATCATTATGTCAGAAAATTAGAAACGTACCCAATTTATCTCACAAATGAAATAACTTTTTCCTTTTTATTAAAAACGTTAAGAATTGTTTATAATTAGAGATTTAATGAATTAAAAATAACTTTTAATCGTATTAAATGCGCCTACTTACATTAAACAGAACTTCTTATATAAATAAACCAATTAAAAATTCACTTTCTTCCAAAGTAGATATTACGTAAGTTTTTTTTTTTTTAATAATATATAATTTCGTTGGGGAATTTTCCTGTCTTCTTTTGTTTAAGTATATTTCTGTGACCAAATACGACGACGGTCACTTGCATCTGTTATGCCAAGATGTTCATCCGTGAGTCGTGTACGCATCTTGGTTTTTATTTATTTTCATTGAAGAAAAGGTTTGCTTACAAACATATGTTGTTCCAAAGTGACGGATGTATCGTTGAGCAAAATTTTTGAAGATTTGGAAACTGGGATTCTGGTAACATTGCCCGGAACGAAATTAGATTCTCACCAGTATCGATGTCATGATGGTACGATTGTCTTTGTTCTTTAGACATGAATTGGATTTAAATTTAATTACCTACATTTCTAAATCAGTTAAAAAAAATGCTTTATTTAAAGTAGAAAATGGATTTAAAAAAGAGATTGATAGTATGCTTGTCCTTTTCGAATACTGTATTCGAAAGCGCTTATCCAAATTATTTTTAAACAGAAATATTTTTTTTCTATAGCATTGGTAGCCTATTTCCGCCATTTCATTTTCGGAGTGTTTATTCCTTTCCGTAATCTTCTTTCTGGGTTTAGTGCCACTATATTTACCAGTTTGACCTTTTTTGGTGTATTTTCTCCTGCTCTCGTATTTTGTTTTAGGAAATTTTGTCTCTTTTTGAGCTGTTCAAAGTAATCTAATTTGGAACATTCTAATTGTTTTGCAAATCGCTTCAATTTCGTGATGAAAGCATTAACTGTATTTACCATAAGCTTGGCTAAGAAAAGTCCTTTGCCTTGAAGTTTGTGTGTTCAAATGGTTTAAATGATCTGTTATGTCCTTAAGAAATGCTAAATCGTGGAGCCAAATGACATCTTTTAAGAGAATACAATAGTCAGAAAGTTTATTTTTATTATTAAGAAATTTAATAACTTTAGAACTGAGATTATAAGATCGATGCAGCATTTTTCCTTCTGAAAGCTATTGAATATCACAGTAAAGTAATAGCTCTGCCATCCATTCCAGTTCTTCCAAGAATTTTCTGAAATGGCGACGATTTGGTGGCTTGGCACGAATTTTATTAATACATCGCTCAACTAGCTACCCACATAACTTTTTCAAACCATCAAAACTTTCCACATAATACTTCCAAGTGTATTATACAATGAAACTTAAATATGCCACGTTTTAGGAATTTCTCCAGCAATACAATTTAACCACGTGAAAACTCGTACAAACTGTATCCTTCAAATAGTGCCAGCGCGAGTTTAGTGATCGTTCTGGAGCATAAAACGCTCCCACCATACTTGGAATATGGATAATCGTTCAACGGTTCCGAAAAATATAAAGTGTTATGGAGCAAAGGCGCAAACGAACATCAACAGTGGTTACGGAAGAAGCAGTCCGTAACGTGCGGGACATAATGCAAAGCAGTCCTTCCAAATCTCCGCAAATTGTCACAAAAAACAGGAACGACATTGGAAACAACTGAAATTGTATCCATATGAGATGGATGTGGCGCAGGGACTGCACCCACCAGACATTGAAAGTCGACCCACGTATTGCCACTGGTCCTTCAAATTGTGGGACAGCAGCTTGACATCGTGGATGGTTTTTTTTTCGAGTGGGGCATGGTTTCACTTCACTGGATATGTGAATGCACAAAATACGCGTATATCAAAGATAATCCATAGACCATTCATGAAACTCCCTTCATCCCGAGAAGGTGGGAATCTGGTGTGCTATTTCGAGATGTCAGATTGTGAGACCCATCTTCTTCCACAGCACGACTACGTCGGGGAGTTACATTGACATCACACACGAGTTCTTGGGCTACCTGTCAGAGGATGAAATCCACAGTGGCTGGTTTCAACAAGACGATGCAACAAGCCACACGACTCTCCAAACAATTGCAGCGTTGGAATTAATTTTCGGTGATCCCATAATTTCTGAGGGATTATGGCCTCCAAATTCACCTGATTTATTATCACCGGATTACTTCTTATGGGGCTACATTAAAGGCCAGGCATATGCGAACAATTTTCACACTCTTAAAGAATTGCAACAAAACATTACCAGCATTACTGTGTCCAGTAACATGCTTCGCCGTGCGCGCTTGTGCATGAAACATGGCGGTGAACCCTTTCGACATTTGTTATGACGTATTGCGACGCTGCTATTATTGTTTCTCATATCATAAACTTTTATTGCATCCCTGAAATATAGTTACGTATTATTTAGTTTTTATTTGCATATTTTTGGGTTAACTGATAAAATGAACATTATATATATATACACACAGTATATACAATATGAGCCGGGTGTACCCGGCTATTTGCGGTGGAGAGCGCAAGAAAGCAACTCGCTCCTCCACCAAGCCAGGCCTAGAGGTGGGGCCACCAGCTTCACCTTTGTATGAAGAGAGACCAACACACGGAACATCAACGAAGTTAACGAGGTGTATATACCGGGTGTCCGAGAATTTTCTGTACAAATTTTGGCTGTTATTAAAAGTCAACCATGAAGTGTAGAAATTCAGTTTTATCCCATTTTACAGAGAATCTCATTAAGTTTTTTCTGATACCACGTTTTGACAAGTTTTTAAATGTACGCGGGTGACAGACATTGATGATTTAAAAGCAAGAATCACAGCTGCTATTGAGCGAATTGATGTGGATATGCTGCAGCGTACATGGCAACATTTGGAGTATCGATTGGATGTTTTGCGAATCACTAATGGTGCACATATCGAATGTTGTAACAACGTTACTTTAATAAAAGAAACTTTTGAAAATACAGATTCTAAATAATCTTGTTTAAGAATTTTACGTGTTATCAAGAATTTTATTAAAAGATGAAATTGTACAGATATGTTCGGACACACTGGAATTTCTAAAAACTTGTCACAACTTGGTATCAGAAAAAACTTATGAGATTCTCTGTAAATGGGACAAACTGGAATTCTACTTCATGGTTTGACTTTTAATAACAGCCAAAAATTGTACATATAATTCTCGGACACCCTGTATAGTTCTCCAAATCTCGCTTGTCAAAATGACTGTGGGTTTGTTTTGTCCATCATGAGAGAATATTAACTGATTAAATGTAATGAATATTATTAAATACGCAATGTAAATTTACGTCATACACTTTTCTGTAATAAAATTTTATTGAACACTTATAATTAATGCATCTTAATATTTACGTCATATCCGTGGTAACAGTTAAAATGGGGAAGATTGAAAGAAAACTATGTTGCCAGATTCTACTATGTTGGGTGGTTGGTTTGCTCATTGTATCAGTTGCTCGGAGACACTAGCACCGGACCTCCATTCTGTTTAAATCCTACACGCATTGAGATTTCGTTGCATTAAGAACCTAAACCAGTGGTTGTCAACCTCTTTTCAATGATGACACCCTAAACTCATTTATCATATTTCGCGGCACCCCTGAAACATTTTTTTTACATAAAATGTTGCAAATAATTGTTAAACACTAAAATCTGTCTAATTTCAAACACTGAGTTGTGAATTGTTATATTTTAACAGTTGTTATTAATTACTTTGAAAAGATTTCTGCGGCACACCAGCGAGATATTCGCGACACACCGGTTGAGAACCACTGACCTAGACTGTGATTAAACCTCCTCTTTAGCTAGCCTAAATTTAAGTTGTATAAGTTACGTTGGCCAAGGTTAAATTAGTTAACTTACATACCTCCTTTTAAGATACTAACTAAACCTAGGCAAGCATTATCTAGGAGCAAAAAACTTCACTTTTTTCTACGTGAAGGTCAAAATATGATAATAAAAACCCACTCTAATAGACATAGTTTATTTCCACAACATTTTCGATGCCCACTGGCATCCTCTTCGGGTGGATACAGAAAAACGAATGAGGATGCCAGTGGGCATCGAAAATGTCGTGGAAATAAACTATGTCTATTAGAGTGGGTTTTTATTATCATATTATCTAGGAGCATACATAAGTTGGCCTAGTTACACCTTAAGATGACTTTTATACCTGATTTACGATGAGTTCGTAACTTTGCAAGTTTTCACTATCAAAAAGATTTATGTAAAATAATTGATTCTGTATGATAGGTGCATAAATTTCAAGCTAGTCTAACTATTAACTTACATTTGTCAGGACTTAGGATCTAACTCGTACCTTATTCATATTAACAGTTGTATTAAAACGGAATTTCATGCCAGACTGCAAAATATGTAAACTTCTCGTACGAAGCTCACGTTCAGAGAATTATCCTCGTGCATTATAAAACCTCAAAAATCTCGCTGGGATTTGCAATGTGTAGTGCTACATCTCGAAACAATCTCAGTGAGTATTATTATTATTGAATTATTACTAAATACTTGTACATTTTTCAATAAATATTAAACTTTTTAATGTTATTATTCCCCTGTATTGATGATTAGTTAACCTCATTAAAAGATTGGGATCCCTGAAGATCAGGGCCCCCAGCCTTCTTTAGTTAGCTTTATAAGGCTAACTAACGAAAATATCACGACCTAACCTAACCAATCGTCAAGGGCGTACAGTTGACCTAACGATTGGTTAGGTTAGGTCGTGATATTTTCGTTAGTTAAACTTATAAGGCTAACTAAAGAAGGCTGGGGGCCCTGATCTTCAGGTGATCCAAAGCTTGGAATGAATATAGGGCCTAATTTAAAATTGGTTGAACAGCGGTCTCGATTTCAACCAACTTATTGAGAAAATCATGTTGAAAGATTGGTCATAGCATGGAATTTTGGCTAGTAAACCATTAGTAATGGCTAATGGTAGTTGACTTGTAAAGTCTAAAGTGGTTCGTCGAACTGTCGTTCATTGTAAAGTTTGGTGAAAACACTATTAATTGATCGAATTAATCAACTTTCATTTTCTGTGTACGCACAAATTCCGTGTAGACATTCTACAGACACTCTTGCATACAATACAGGATTAATTGTTAAATTTTATATTATGTATATGTATTAACAAATTTGATAAATAGTATCGCTCACCTAACAGAAATTGATGCACCACGCTTTATTTCATTTATCATGTAATTATGTACTTCAAATTCATTACCACAAAGCATATATATATATATATATATATATATATATACTGTATATATATATAATATTTAGGAGAAATCCAATGACAAGGAGAAATGTAAATGCCATGAAAAGTCTTCTTTAATGCAACGTTTTCGAGCAATACGCTCATCTTCAGGCTGTTTAATAACAATGTGAAATTAAAATCAATATTGAATGAAAAACAAAACAGAAAATTTCTATAACCTATTCATGAAGACAAATTTTAAAGACTGAGAAAAGAGGGTTAAATTCTAAGTTATACAGATTTACATATAAAAATTAAGAAGCTATTTTTAAATACATATAGTAAATGTGAAATTAATACACTGGAAAAATTAACAATAGTACACTGGAATAATGAAACTAACTACCTTACACTGCAGTTTCCGAGGCTAACTGAATTGAGCCGAGGCAATACGGGAAAACAAAAGATGGCGAGGGCGATTGGGGAAGGGGGGATTATAAGGAATTGGGGAAGGAGGAGGGATCATAGCAAATTGAGGGGGACGGCGGATGAGTCAACATTTAGACTCGGGGACAATGTTTTGATGAAAAGCGATTCCAAAATTCTTAGTGAGTTGGGACAAGTATTACAACCAAGAATTTTAAAATTGTCTAAAGTGACATCAATTTTACATTCTATGCTGTGTTCGCGAATCCTCGAAACCTCTTTAGTTTTTAAAATTTTACCTGTTCGGCCACTTATTCCCATATGCGAATAAAATCTAGCCCTGAGAGAGCGAACAGTGCTGCCAATGTAATTCCCAAGGAGACACCTAGGGCAGGTAAATAAATATACAACACCGCTACGCAACAAGTCAGGGGTTCGATCCTTCGCTGAGAAAAAGCTACGGTGATTCTATTACTACATCAGTTTACAGGAAGCCCACTTTCACTGGTTTGGGCATGAATTTTTTTAGTTTTACTGATTTCAACTATAAGATGTCTTGTATTAAAACTCTCCTGTTCAGAGGATATAATTTGACCTCTAGTTTTACCTTACTTAATGATGAATTTAATAATCTAAGATCATACTTTACTAATAATAGTTTTCCTGTTCAATATGTAGACAAACTAATTAGATCCTTCTTAAATAGTGTTTATAGCCTCAACTTCCATGTATTACAGTGCCGAAGGATATAAAATATTTCTTGGTACCTGAAATGGTCCTTTGAATAAGGAATTTAAGCTTAAATTTACAAAATTGTTAAGGAAATTTTTTATCATACTGATTTCCGCATCATATTTATTAATAAAACGTCTTTAGGTAGCTTTTTCTCAGCGAAGGATCGAACCCCTGACTCGTTGCGTAGCGGTGTTGGATATTATTTACCTGCCCTAGGTGTCTCCTTGGGAATTACATTGGCAGCACTGTTCGCTCTCTCAGGGCTAGATTTTATTCGCATATGGGAATAAGTGGCCGAACAGGTAAAATTTTAAAAACTAAAGAGGTTTCGAGGATTCGCGAACACAGCATAGAATGTAAAATTGATGTCACTTTAGACAATTTTAAAATTCTTGGTTGTAATACTTGTCCCAACTCACTAAGAATTTTGGAATCGCCTTTCATCAAAACATTGTCCCCGAGTCTAAATGTTGACTCATCCGCCGTCCCCCTCAATTTGCTATGATCCCTCCTCCTTCCCCAATTCCTTATAATCCCCCCTTCCCCAATCGCCCTCGCCATCTTTTGTTTCCGTATTGCCTCGGCTCAATTCAGTTAGCCTCGGAAACTGCAGTGTAAGGTAGTTAGTTTCATTATTCCAGTGTACTATTGTTAATTTTTCCAGTGTATTAATTTCACATTTACTATATGTATTTAAAAATAGCTTCTTAATTTTTATATGTAAATCTGTATAACTTAGAATTTAACCTCTTTTCTCAGTCTTTAAAATTTGTTTCATGAATAGGTTATAGAAATTTTCTGTTTTGTTTTTCATTCAATATTGATTTTAATTTCACATTGTTATAAAACAGCCTGAAGATGAGCGTATTGCTCGAAACGTTGCATTAAAGAAGACTTTTCATGGCATTTACATTTCTCCTTGTCATTGGATTTCTCCTAAATATTAAATTGAAGCTCTGTAGAAGCAACCCCTGCTCATAATATTGCTCAGTTATGAAACGCAGCTGTTCCACAGTCCATGCAGTCATCTTGAAGGGTTAGTTTTAACTAACACTTTTATTTTGTTTTGTATCTTATCTTGTCTTGTATTGTCAAAACCTATACAATCCTGTACAAACTTGTAACTATCCTCTTTCGAATGATGCGTATGATTTTATAAAAGGACTTATACTTTAAGAGTTACAGGGGTTTCTTTTGGGTCCCATTTCTCTGGATCACCCTTTATATATGATGAAAACCACGTAGGGAAAAGAAACACAAAGTGGTGCTCAAGCGCTTTCGTCTAATGACATCCTCAGGAACACTGAAGTAAAAGGAGAGTTCAAGACAATATATGGTTACAAAAATATATACACAGTATATATATATATATATATATATATATATATATATATATATATATGCTTTGTGGGTAATGTGGGTATAGAAATAAAAATTGTGGGAGGAGCAAACACATTTGTACGGAAAACTAACAATTTTAGAACTTTCCCCGAAATTCAACATAAATTCAAATGGCTTGTTTACAACCAATTTTTTATAGTTATTGTCTGAATGATACATAGGTCACAAAAGAATAAAGAAACGAAAATAAATATAAATTGGAAGCGAAAATAGATAAAAAAAAATTACAAACTGATGCCTAAATGATATATAGGTCACAACCGAAATACATAAAGAAATAAACCCGCGGATAAAAACAAAAAATTGTAAGCGGAGCATACAAATTCAAGTTCAATTGGAAGGTTTACAATCAATTTAATAGATGATGCCCAAATGATATATATGTCACAAAGAAATAAAATAAAGAAATAACCTATAAAATAAATTGAAACATAAATTATACGAGAAACACAAATTTATAAGGGAAAGAAATTACCAAAGGTTTTTATAGTTATTGTCTGAATCATACATAGGTCACAAAAGAATAAAAAAGTAAAAATAAATATGAACTGGAAAACAAAATAATGCCTAAATGATATATAAAGAACTATAAGAATATATACGACATATATAGGATATATATATACGACATATATAAGCAATATATAAGGAATATATATAATTACATAAGGAAAAAAATTACTAAAGGTTTTTATAGTTATTGTCTGAATGACACATAGGTCACAAAAGAATAAAGAAATAAAAATAAATATAAATTGAAAAAAATTACAACTGATGTCTCAATGATATATAAAAAAATATAAGAAATACATACATGTACACATACACACATACACACACACACACACACACACATATATATATATATATATATATATATATATATATATATATATATATATAAGCAATACGCATACAACAATAAATTGAAAAATAAAATTGTAAGAAAAGCATACAAATTTATAAGGAAAAAGAAACAAAACAAAAATTTTTTTTTACCAAAGGTTTAGCAGGCTCCCCTTGTTTAAATCCATTCTGAAGGAATTCAGAGCAACGGGATCGAGTTCAAACAGACCTTTACTCATGTTAAAGTTATTTGTAAGTTGAATTATAGCAGACTCAAGAATATTTCTATTAACAATGTTGCTAGAGTGAAACAAAACTGAAGCATTATTCCAATCAACACAATGGGATAACTCTGACAAATGGACAAAAAGGGCACTGGACAACTGTCCCGTTCTAACGGAATATTGATGCTGTTTTACACGCGTTTGCAAATTCTTTCCCATCTGACCTATGTAAAAGGAATCACATTATTTACACCCAATTTTATAGATAATGCCTAAATTATTGGTAGGGCTATTTTTTACTATGATGTTTTTCACAATATTGTTATATGAAAAAACTACACTGATGTATATATGTATATGTATGTATTTCTTATATCTTTTTTTTATATATATCATTGAGGCATCAGTTGTAATTTTTTTCAAATTTATATTTATTTTTATTTCTTTATTCTTTTGTGACCTATGTGTCATTCAGACAATAACTATAAAAACCTTTGGTAATTTTTTCCCTTATATATATATATATATATATGAATAGAAACGACATAAGTGTTAAGGAACGTTTCTGCACACGAGGAGGAGAGATAACGAATAATGAAAAATGAGGCGAACCGCCCAGGAATCGAACCCAGGGCCTTCCAATTGCCGGTCGGACGCTCTACCATTATGCTACGGACCTCACTCAATCACAAATCGAAATTCTCCCACATAGGGCAGAAACCAATGCCCTGAGAGGGCACCCTCGCAAATCGTGAATATGCGCATATAACTGCAATGACCGCGCAGTATATAAATGAATAGAAACGACATAAGTGTTAAGGAACGTTTCTGCACACGAGGAGGAGAGATAACGAATAATGAAAAATGAGGCGAACCGCCCAGGAATCGAACCCAGGGCCTTCAATTGCCGGTCGGACGCTCTACCATTATGCTACGGACCTCACTCAATCACAAATCGAAATTCTCCCACATAGGGCAGAAACCAATGCCCTGAGAGGGCACCCTCGCAAATCGTGAATATGCGCATATAACTGCAATGACCGCGCAGTATATAAATGAATAGAAACGACATAAGTGTTAAGGAACGTTTCTGCACACGAGGAGGAGAGATAACGAATAATGAAAAATGAGGCGAACCGCCCAGGAATCGAACCCAGGGCCTTCCAATTGCCGGTCGGACGCTCTACCATTATGCTACGGACCTCACTCAATCACAAATCGAAATTCTCCCACATAGGGCAGAAACCAATGCCCTGAGAGGGCACCCTCGCAAATCGTGAATATGCGCATATAACTGCAATGAGCGCAGTATATAAATGAATAGAAACGACATAAGTGTTAAGGAACGTTTCTGCACACGAGGAGGAGAGATGCCCTCTCAGGGCATTGGTTTCTGCCCTATGTGGGAGAATTTCGATTTGTGATTGAGTGAGGTCCGTAGCATAATAGTAGAGCGTCCGACCGGCAATTGGAAGGCCCTGGGTTCGATTCCTGGGCGGTTCGCCTCATTTTTCATTATTCGTTATCTCTCCTCCTCGTGTGCAGAAACGTTCCTTAACACTTATGTCGTTTCTATTCATTTATATACTGCGCGGTCATTGCAGTTATATGCATATTATATATATATATTATATATTCCTTATATATTGCTTATATATGTCGTATATATATCCTATATATGTCGTATATATTCTTATAGTTCTTTATATATCATTTAGTCATTATTTTGTTTTCCAGTTCATATTTATTTGTACTTTTTTATTCTTTTGTGACCTATGTATGATTCAGACAATAACTATAAAAACCTTTGGTAATTTTTTTTCCTTTATAAATTTGTGTTTCTCTTACAATTTATGTTTCCATTTATTTTATAGGTTTATTTCTTTATTTTATTTCTTTGTGACATATATATCATTTGGGCATCATCTATTAAATTGATTGTAAACCTTCCAATTGAACTTGAATTTGTATCCTCCGCTTAAATTAATTTTTATTTTTATCCGCAGGTTTATGTCTTTATGTATTTCGGTTGTGACCTATATATCATTTAGGCATCAGTTTGTAATTTTTTTTTTTATCTATTCTCGCTTCCAATTTATATTTATTTTCATTTCTTTATTCTTTTGTGACCTATGTATCATTCAGACAATAACTATAAAAAATTGGTTGTAAACAAGCCATTTGAATTTATGTTGAATTTCGGGGAAAGTTCTAAAATTGTTAGTTTTCCGTACAAATGTGTTTGCTCCTCCCACAATTTTATTTCTATACTTACTATATATATATATATATATATATTTTTGTAACCTATATATTGTCTATAACTCTCCTTTTACTTCAGTGTTCCTGAGGATGTCATTAGACGAAAGCGTTTGACCACCACTTTGTGTTTCTTTTCCCTTCGTGGTTTTATTCATCATAAATATTTTTCACGTGTTACTTTCGTGAGATAATTTTCATATATATATATATATATATATATATATATATATATATATATATATATATATAATTATATATATATATATTTATTTATTTATTATGATGCCGGCCAAAAGAAGTGAGGAACCTCCAGCACACCGACCTGAATAATTTGAAGAACCAGCTGGACAGGTTCCTGTGCAAAGTCCTTGACTAGCTATGCGTGGGTGGCTACGACCAGCAGGTCGATCCTGAACCGTCGTTGAAACCATCGTAAAGAATGAGGAAAAATAAGTAAACTTGAATGCCCGCTGCGCCTTGCGCAGAAAAATCCCTCGAAACACCACCACGGGAGGAAGAACTAAGGGGTGGCGGGTGTGTTACTAAAACCTTCCCTGGTTCTCCCTTAATGCTAAATTTGATACAGATTACCGTAGCCGTTTAGGCGTGTATGAAAGAACATAGAACAGACATCATCATCCCATAAATAAATTGGAGAAGAACGTTTGAAGAGACGTTTAAAAAAAAAAAAATTAATTAAGGATTTTTTTTACAAACTATTTTAAAATTTTATTTTTGAAACAATTTTCATAAATTTAAATTTTAAAATAAATTTAAAAACAAACGCATCTATTTGAAGTTAGAACACGGTCTCCACTCTTCCTGATCCATTTGTGTGTTTTTTTTAACCGCTGTACGCGATGTTTGGCAACATGGCGACATGTTTTTGAAGAGTCGAACATGTTTCGACGTGTGGAATAAACTTTGAAACAAGGACCGATATAGTTACGAATTAATCTCTGTCGCAGTTTTAAAAGAAAAACAACAACATTGTATATATTAATATTAATTAATTTACTTAATATTAAATTATATATTTCTTATAATAATAATAATAATAATAATAATAATAATAGGCAATGGTAATCATTTGAAAACTGCATTAAATATATGATATAGAAAAAGATAATAAAAAATAAGGAGCTATTGAAGAATAGGGACCCCAGCCTTCTTTAGTTAGGCTTATAAGGCTAACTAACGAAAATATCACGACTTAACCTAACCAATCGTTAGGTTAACTGTACGCCCTTGACGATTGGTTAGGTTAGGTCATGATATTTTCGTTAGTTAGCCTTATAAAGCTAACTAAAGAAGGCTGGGGTCCCTATTCTTCAATAGCTCCAAAAATAAATTAGTAATTTTAATAAAACTTCAGAATTATATGCAATTTTTTAGTATAATTATAATTATTGGGAAGCAAATTAATATATAAATTAGTACAAATTGTGAATTGGTTTGGAAGACGAGTTAGATACTGATTGATAATCTGATGTGACGTAACTGAGCTTTTCATGATTGCGCTGATCCTATTTATTATACGAAAGCTTTTTAGATATAAGAAATTAAGACTTTAATGGAATATTTTTAATGTCTTAATTCAGTATAATTTCTTTTATTGGGAGTCGAAATAGCATGTAATAATAATGACAAATAGGGGCCACCTGAAGCTCAGGGCCCCCCAGCTTTCGTTAGTTAACCTTATAAGGTTAACTAACGAAAATATCGCGACTTAACCTAACCAATCGTTAGGTCAACTGTACGCTCTTGACGAATGATTAGGTTAAGTCGTGATATTTTCGTTAGTTAGCCTTATAAGAAGGCTGGGGCCCCTGATCTTCAGGTGATCCAAAACTAGCTTATTGGTTTTACCCCGCATCAAAATAATACTAAAATAATGGACATTTTGAAGTATTATTTTGGGTGTACTTTAATTAATAGTAAGAAATGGCTTCAAATATTAATAAAACTCGAATACTGATTTTGAAGAAGAATTAAATCCGAATTAAAAAAAATGGAACAAAAATTTCGGTACAGATTTTGTTACGCACAAATCGAATTTTTTCTTTTCACAAAAAAGAATCCTGACATGAAACTAATATTTAATACGCGATTAAGTACAGAGATGCTTTTTGGTAACACACTTTGTGTTGATAATCCCACAATCCTTTCTGTAATTTATAAGGACACGATTAACGTATTTAGTTTTGTTTACACTTTCCAAGGACGTAAAGGATCCCGACCATATGACCTTCACTAGGTGTTTTCAGGAAGATGATAAAACTAGTCGTTTCTAATTGTTGCTTAGGAGATTCTATTTATTGGAGGATATATATATTATATAATATCCACACACACACACACACACAGACACACACACAGTATATTATATATATATATATATATATATATATATATATATATGAAAATTATTTCACGAAATTAACACGTGAATAATATTTATGATGAAAATAACCACGAAGGGAAAAAAAACACGAAATAGTTCTCAAGCGCTTTCGTCTAATGATATTCTCAGGAACACGAAAGCGCTTCAGCACTTTTTCGTGTTTTCTTTTTCTTTCGTGGTTATTTTTATTATATATATATATATATATATATATATATATATATATATAAACTGCTTTTCCATATGAAAAGATTTCTAATCGTGTCTAAGAATGTACCAGATGAACGGACATACGGTATTTCTCAGGTAGCACACACTGGTTAGATCTATGATGTATCTTGTGATAGCTAGCCGCTCCTGTAGTAGTAGTAGTAGTAGTGGGTCGCCTGCGGAGGGACATTATTGACATCCCTGCTGCGATAAAAGTACAAAATGTCTCGGTAGGCCGTTTAGTTCACCTCCACTAAAATCACTTGTCTTGCATTAAGAGACATCCTTACTTTCCTCACCGAGAACGCTCTATACATTTTATCCTTTTATTAGCGATCACAACGTAATTTCAACCTATCTATTTAATTTAAAGATTCAAATAAAAATATAGTAACAGATTCCATGTTTAAAACATCTGAGTGAGAGAATTTAATTTAAAAAAAAAAAAAAAAAAAGGGTGAACCAAAAATGTGTTTTAAAAAAAAATATGTAAAAGTTATTTCTGAGAACATTATGTTTTGAACCACCCCCTCCTATATTAAAACGGACAAAAAAGTCATATTTGAGAACTCAGGTATTACCGCTGAAGTACGTATTAAGAATAATTCCTTAATTAATTTCTATTCTCTTATCATTTCATTGAAATTAATTCATCATTTAATCCATTTCGTAACTATTTATTATCAGTTTTATTTTATTCTCATTATTTAACTTGATATCAATCTCTCGATCTTTGCTTCGAAATTTCTTCAAAAGCAATTATCATAATCATAATTAAATCATTATTATTATTAAATCTTTATAAAAGAGGCTATTTTAGTTTAAATTCTTAACTTAAGGTTGTAACATAATATATATATATATTATATAATATATATATATTTAAAAACTTATATATATATATATATATATATATATATATATATATATATATATACACACACACAAACTCAGAATGGTCCCCTGAGAAACTTATATGTTAAACACAGACCGTGCATTGAACAAGAAACTCTTCTGGGAAAATTAAATCCACTATAGTCCGAATAAGTAATGGTAAATGACAAATACCATAGTTTTTCTTTTCATGATGCAAGCCCGACGTGGGCAACGGGTCTCTCGCAAGAGGTCCCATAAATATAGCTTCCCTCACCAGCTATCTGCAAAGCAGACAGGATCCAGCTTTGGGACATGGATCTAGGTTTAAAGCAAGCCTAGTCCCACTACATTCAGAACCTCTATATAAGTAAAAGACTCGTTGCATTCACGTCGGATTGAATAAATCAAAGAAAAAGGGGTAACTATTATATTTTTAGCCAAAAAACCAAAACTTAAACCTCAACCGGGACATTGAGCGTCCACTTTTCAAGGCACATAACACGTCCATTTAATATACACAAACTTAGAATGGTCCCCTGAGAAACTTATATTTAAACACAGACCGTGCATGGAACAAAGAACTCTTCTGGGAAAATTAAATCCACTATAGTCCGAATAAGTAATGGTAAATGACAAATACCATAGTTTTTCTTTTTCATGATGCAAGCCCGACGTGGGCAACGGTCTCTCGCAAAGAGGTCCCATAAATATAGCTTCCCTCACCAGCTATCTGCAAAGCAGACAGGATCCAGCTTTGGGACATGGATCTAGGGTTTAAAGCAAGCCTAGTCCCACTACATTCAGAACCTCTATATAAGTAAAAGACTCGTTGCATTCACGTCGGATTGAATAAATCAAAGAAAAAGGGGTAACTATTGTATTTTTAGCCAAAAAAACAAAACTTAAACCTCAACCGGGACATTGAGCGTCCACTTTTCAAGGCACATAACACGTCCATTTAATATACACAAACTCAGAATGGTCCCCTGAGAAACTTATATGTTAAACACAGACCGTGTTTTCTTTGATTTATTCAATCCGACGTGAATGCAACGAGTCTTTTACTTATATAGAGGTTCTGAATGTAGTGGGACTAGGCTTGCTTTAAACCCTAGATCCATGTCCCAAAGCTGGATCCTGTCTGCTTTGCAGATAGCTGGTGAGGGAAGCTATATTTATGGGACCTCTTTGCGAGAGACCCGTTGCCCACGTCGGGCTTGCATCATGAAAAAGAAAAACTATGGTATTTGTCATTTACCATTACTTATTCGGACTATAGTGGATTTAATTTTCCCAGAAGAGTTCCTTGTTCCATGCACGGTCTGTGTTTAACACACACACATATATATATATATATATATATATATATATGAATAGAAACGACATAAGTGTTAAGGAACGTTTCCGCACACGAGGAGGAGAGATAACGAATAATGAAAAATGAGGCGAACCGCCCGGGAATCGAACCCAGGGCCTTCCAATTGCCGGTTGGATGCTCTACCATTATGCTACGGACCTCACTCAATCACAAATCGAAATTCTCCCACATAGGGCAGAAACCAATGCCCTGAGAGGGCACCCTCGCAAATCGTGAATATGCGCATATAACTGCAATGACCGCGCAGTATATAAATGAATAGAAACGACATAAGTGTTAAGGAACGTTTCCGCACACGAGGAGGAGAGATAACGAATAATGAAAAATGAGGCGAACCGCCCGGGAATCGAACCCAGGGCCTTCCAATTGCCGGTTGGATGCTCTACCATTATGCTACGGACCTCACTCAATCACAAATCGAAATTCTCCCACATAGGGCAGAAACCAATGCCCTGAGAGGGCACCCTCGCAAATCGTGAATATGCGCATATAACTGCAATGACCGCGCAGTATATAAATGAATAGAAACGACATAAGTGTTAAGGAACGTTTCCGCACACGAGGAGGAGAGATAACGAATAATGAAAAATGAGGCGAACCGCCCGGGAATCGAACCCAGGGCCTTCCAATTGCCGGTTGGATGCTCTACCATTATGCTACGGACCTCACTCAATCACAAATCGAAATTCTCCCACATAGGGCAGAAACCAATGCCTGAGAGGGCACCCTCGCAAATCGTGAATATGCGCATATAACTGCAATGACCGCGCAGTATATAAATGAATAGAAACGACATAAGTGTTAAGGAACGTTTCCGCACACGAGGAGGAGAGATAACGAATAATGAAAAATGAGGCGAACCGCCCGGGAATCGAACCCAGGGCCTTCCAATTGCCGGTTGGATGCTCTACCATTGGTAGAGCATCCAACCGGCAATTGGAAGGCCCTGGGTTCGATTCCCGGGCGGTTCGCCTCATTTTTCATTATTCGTTATCTCTCCTCCTCGTGTGCGGAAACGTTCCTTAACACTTATGTCGTTTCTATTCATTTATATACTGCGCGGTCATTGCAGTTATATGCATATATATATATATATATATATATATATATATATATGATTTTATGATTTAATTTCCCAGAAGAGTTCCTTGTTCCATGCACGGTCTGTGTGTATCATATAGGCGACCTATATTAACAATAACCTAAAGTCTCTTTGCCAACAGGAAGGAGTGCATTATGCGAATTTTTGGAACAGTTTCTACGGCAGGTGGGACTTGTTCCTCGAAGATGGACTTCATCTTAATGACGTAGGAGCTGCGCGTTTCGGAAAGTAGTATAGCCGCAAAAGGGGAGAGTGCAAGAATGTTGCGAGTGATGACGTGTTGCAAAGGGGGGTGGGGGTTGTTGCAAATGGGGGTGGGGGTTGTTGCAAATGGTGGGGTTGTCGCAAAGGGGGGTGGGGGTGTTGCAAAAAATAATAAAAAATAAAAAAGAAAAAAGAAAGAAAAAAAGAAAAAAAGAGTACTGGCCTTTGTTGCCAACTTAGGTTGCAAGGGGCATGCAACTTGGGGGCGGAGTTCTCCCCCAAGCTATTCCCCCCAAAGGACCAGAAAGAAGGAGGAGAGAAAGGAGGAGAGGTGTTCACCTGGCAGGAGCCAAGTGCATATTAAGACTTCAGCCGAGTAGGCGTTGTTTTATAGGCTCCTAATCAACCAGAATCAGCCAGTTGGCTGAGCCAAGGGGTAGGGGTACACCTGAAGGAGAGAGAGACACCTGAAGGAGAGAGAGACACCTGAAGGAGAGAGAGGAGTTCTCCCCCAAGTTATTTTCGTTTTCCTAACCTAAGAGGCCTCTAAGGGGTTTTACCAAAGGGCCTGAAAGAGAAGGACCAGAGGTCCTTGCTCGGCTGGGAGCCGAGCTTGAATGATTCTTTCATCAGCTTCTCGGTCTTTTATAAACCTCTATTCTGGCTGAGTTGCCAGATAGCGCAATGTGTTCAGTTGCCAGATAGCGCCATGTGTCCCAGAATCCATATATTAATCATCCATTGTGTAACACAATATATATGACGGTAGTTAATCCAATTAAATTCTGTTTATTAAATAAATAATTTTTACACACTCAATCTTTATTATTATGGAATTGCATACCTTTCCAGTTTTTTTTTGCAATGATCGGATTGCTCTTGCTAGATATATATTATTATGCTTATATATATATATACATTCTTTTAAACATCTTATGTTAGGTATATGTAAATATATATATATATATATATATATATTATATATATTATTATTATTTCATATTATAACATTTAATTTTAGTTTAGTGTTTAACGTTTAGAAGCAAATTTAACATTAACTTGAACTTCATTAAACTTGAAGTTAAACTTTTCGAAACAAATAACGTAGTTAACCACACATAATTCAACATAGAAAACTTAATAATAGAAAATAATTAATTTTATGGTTAACTAGTTTATTTCGACATAAGTTTACTATAATTATATATATACAGTCTTTTAAACAGCTTATGATATATATATATATATATATATATATATATATATATATCTGAACTCTTTCAGCTAAAGAAGCCTTATGTATAGAATTGGTTGTGTAATAGCTGATATTAAACTCTATCAACATGTTCTGAAAAGCACGGCGTATAAATTCCTTCCCCATATCCGTACAAAAATAGCTATATATATATATATATAGTGTTTCACTATAGATGTATAGATGTATATAGGGTTTTACAATAGATGTATATAGTGTTTAACGATTAGAATCAAATATAACATTAACTTGAACTTCATTAAACTTAGTTAAACTTTTCGAATGTTCTGTGGGATGAATCCTATTAAATTCTGTTTATTAAATAAATAATTTTTACACACTTATTTTTATTATAAATATTTGAACAACGAAACAATATGAAAATTTACGAAACAATTCAATTAAAAGTTGAAATTATCCAAAATACAATCCGCTAGAGGAAAGGGATTCCGAGAATCTGTTCAAATCGGTTCACCTATTGCCAGAGGCGATTTTTTTTCTGACCATAATGACCTTTCTCCCAGACAGCTTGAACAAAACCTCTCTCGACTCCATTTCTTAGATATGCCCACAATTATATATATATATATATATATATAATATATATATATATATAGAGAGAGAGAGAGAGAGAGAGAGAGAGTTTTGTTCAAATAACGGGATATGCTTGTATCTTTTGCCATTGTGTTCGAACACAATTGTTCGAGCACAATTGTTCGAAAACCATAGTTCGAAAAACAGTTGTTCGAAGCAGCAATTATTCGACGTTATAATTGTTCGAATGAACAACCAACTAAATAAAATCTTAGTTGCCAAGACGCAAATACGAAGATGTAAATAAGAAGGTTAGCCTCTTCATTTAAACTATAACATTTATAGTGCTGCAGTAGTATACCACCCTTAAAATGGCAGAGTTTGTTTCTAGTGAGAAAGGAAATCCAAATCGAAAACCATACCCATATTATGTTATATCAGTCAGGGTGAGTCTTCTGCCACGTCAGGCGTACGCTAGGTTAGGCTGTAGAGCAATTTCCCCATGTCATCAACTTTCGGACAGTCAGGGATCGTTGGGCGTGATTTCCGACTTTTCCAAAAAATATGTGGCCGTAAAATTACCTACTGTACTTACCCCTACCATACCTCTTTGTTTAGGAGTGTATCGTACTTACTGATGTCATGCAGGGATGACACTAATAACATGTAAGTAAAAATAAAAACCGGAAACTATAAAAAATCTATTTAAAATAACAGGATCATTTGACCCGAGGCTGTCAGTAGTATGCCCGAAAAACATCGTAATGCACGATTTTTTCTATGGCAATAATAATCAACTCTTTCTCGCCGAATTGGTAAGCTTTTCACATACCTTAGACCTCCAGTTTAACATGGATTCAGAAATACATCTCGTCGATGGGGGTCGTAGCTTACTCTTCCACATTTCAACATAACAGGATTATTGAACCGGATTTAAAATAACAGGATCATTTGACCCGAGGCAGTCAGTAGTACGCCCGAAAAACGTGTTAATGCATCATTTGACGAGTCAGTAGTATGACCGAAAAGCATGCATGATTTTCTCTTTAGTAATAATAACAACTAGCTCGAAGAGTGACAACGGATAAAGTTTTCACGTCACCTTAGATCCACAGTTTAATGTGGAAACTGAATGCTATTTTAAAAATATAATTAGGCTATATTTCTTTATTATAAAATAAGTTAACAATTATGTTAACACAAGAAAACAATACTATTAACTTGTAAGTAAAAATATAATATAAGGGACTACCATAGAAATGTAAGTGCCTATAATTCAAGAAACACGATTTTATATATATGTTACTCATCCGGTCCCGTTATAGCGGATTGGTACACGTCATAGCTCCACCCAGCTACATCGGCAGCCAATCACTACGAACATCTGGTCTTTTGGGCGGAGCTTGGCGATTGTGCATATAAAAGGGGATATTTTTCAGTTGGGAGTAACAGTAGCTATTTTCGCGTCAGTGATTAATCATTCCCTCCACCATGGACCTGTACGTCACCCCAGACTTGTATGAAGAAAGTGACGCTGCAGCATTAACCGCAATTAATCTTTTTAACGCGATTGACCGTGATGATTTATTTTCAACGCAAACCGTAGAAGATATTTGCAGTGACGCTCCTTACAATCCGACGCAAGGGACTACCATAGAAATGTAAGTGTCTATAATTAGAATTTATATATATATATGGATGGGGTGTAGTATCTCGTCAAATAGATACTCGCCAAAAATTTTTTATGTCAATCAATGTTATTTTGTTACCCCATTATGCTAAAATCGAAATTTTTATGGCGTTCAATGTTATTCCTCGAACCAAAGATATCTTCACATAATGGGGATCTGTCTGTATACTCTGTATATGTTTTAAAAGAATGAACATTATTCCTTTAAGGTCCGATGAGGATTTGACACGTGTTATACAATCTTTTGAAGAATCTCGGAATACGGGGGATATACTGAACAGTCAACAATGTCACACATCCTCCACCATGGACCTGTACGTCTCCCCGGAATTGTATGAAGAACGTGATACTGCAGCATTAACCGCAATTAGTCTTTTCAATGCGATTGACCGTGGCGAATTATTTCCAACGCAAACCGTTGAAGATATTTGCAGTGACGCTCCTTACAACCCGACGCAGGGGACTACCATAGAAATGTAAGTGTCTATAATTCGTTTTTATATATATATGGAGAGTTGTAGTATCTCGTCAAATAGATACTCGCCAAAAATTTTTTATGTCAATCAATGTTATTTGGTTATCCCCATTATGCTAAAATCGAAATTTTTATGGCATTCAATGTTATTCCTCGAACCAAAGATATCTTCACATAATGGGGATCTGTCTGTATACTCTGTATATGTTTTAAAAGAATGAACATTATTCCTTTAAGGTCCGATGAGGATTTGACACGTGTTATACAATCTTTTGAAGAATCTCGGAATAGGGAGGATATACTGATCAGTCAACAATGTCACACCGAAATAATGTAAGTGTTTTTCGATCTTTTTGGGATAAGAAGACACAATATATTTTCATAAATTTATTAAATGAAAGAAATCAGTACAATAAACAACTACAGAATATATCGTTACAAATATACGAACAAAAACATTATAATATACAACGAGTACGTACAATTGGAAAACGGTTTTTTATCTGTCTGCATACCATTTCATCGTTTCGGCGAGTGTGACACGGGTCAAATAAATTTAAAAAATTTATAAATTCTTTATCATTTGACATATGCATGAGAAATGAGACGCAGTACATTCCGCAAACATTAGTAAAATATCCTTGCATGCGAAATGGGGTCCATACAACTTCGGGAATATGTAACTGAGCGAGAAATTTTACAATAATAGGGTCACTCCAGGGTTGAGTACCGAGTGAATCAAAATAGTACAGGCGCTGTCTATTTTTAAAATAGACAGCGATCCAGTGAATCCCTTCATTACCGATGATGTCTGTGTTCACAATAAGACTACCGCATTCTCGCGTACTTGGCAAACTCAATGTTTCATTCTTCGCAAACACGCCGATAAATTTGGAACGTGTGACTCGCTCCATTACTTTCTGAAGTGTATTAGCATCCATTTTAAAAGTCAGTGATAACGCTCCTAAATCTATCTACTTCTATTAGGGCTTGCGATTCGAGATATACTAGTACACTAATAGGAGCGTCTATAGGCTTGGCGAATTCCAGCCGCACTGAGATGTTTCCGCTCTGCTGTGGGGTTAAATGGGTATTTACGCTAGCAGATAAGTCAGGTGTAATGTCAAACGGATAAAGGTTAAATTGATCAATGAATTCTTCCTGCGTTACCCCATTACCAAGCTCATCACAATCACCTGCAATATGGGTCAGATTACTATAGGCTCTGGCACAAAGCGGTAACACAGCGTCTGATGAATAGTCCGTACCCATTGTTCCACCCAAAGCAGTGCCATTAACGTATAGAGTTATATTTTTAAGTCCGAAATTCTCGAATTTAAAGGCACTCTTTTTATATTTTCCATTCACCGAAGCGTGGTCCTGCATGCCGATTAATATCCTTTTAGGAAGATTTCCCAGGGCAATGTTTTCTATCTGCTTCGATGCCAACCCTGCAGGAACCGTATATAGTTTGATCTGCACTCTGTTAATAGGATATTTCACTGTAGCGTTTAGTAAATTTTTCTCAATTTCTAGTTGTTTTGGTGAACTTAATTTCACTCGCCGTACGCGGAGGTATGTGTCCATAATGTGAACCACAACGGGCTTTGCACCCTCTTCTTGATCCGCAGCCAGATTTAAGCAGATCTCAGGACTCGTGCGGGTGAGCTTTATTTTCATATCCACCCCGTTCACAAGCAACTTCTCCTGGAAAGTGAAATCTGTGTGCAACCGTCCAAAACACTCGTATATTTTCTTTTTAGAATTTTTAAATTTGTCCTTTATACTATTTTCATCTTTAGTTTGATAATATCCCTCCGCACTTAAAAAGGTAGCCTTCGCTTCTTTGGAAAAGTTGAGGACATTTTCCAGATAGGCTCGTAGATGATAGTACCCCGTGCCTGCCGATATGTTGGTCTGATTTAAATATACGTCACACTGGTTGAATATGGAGTGCAGAAAGTTTGTTTCAGGGTATACAGCATATTTGTCATCGCAGACCGTTCCATCAGAATGGGCTATACGTAGCTTAGCGTACATGTGCACACAGCTTGGATCAAAAAAGTAAGGGCCTGAGCTGGGTATCACGAATTCTATAGGTGCACTCGGGGAACTAATTGTGTTTAAAGGGTTAATTGTAATAAAGTCACTGTGCTCAATAGAAACTTGGGTTGGAGGTAGCTCAAAAAGGGACAGCTCCGATTTACAGCATTGTGAACTACATGGGTGGATGAAGCGTGCCATGGCGAAATAGTGACTCCTCTCTCGACAAGTGGTAAACAAACTATGATTCATGAGATCAATGTCCTTAGCTTATATCAGTCAAAAAAGTGGTCAACCATAGGTTTCATTCGCTTACAGCACTTCTTTTTTGATAGCCTTTTACGTTTAATACCACGTGACCCCTTCTTCTTCCGGGCAGCCCGCTTCTTCCCGCCACCACGCATTTTTCTCTTTGCATCTTTGATGATTTCGTCCCGTGTACGCTTTAAATGTTTTTTTAGAGCTTCTTTAGGTTTAGCCCCGGCCAATATGTCTTCTGCAGTGTTAAGGCCTGATTGTAGCGCTTTCCTTCCAAGGTATCTGGCACCCCTCTTCAGCAAAGGAACAGCCGTACGTAGTATGGATGAAAAAATGGACCCAAGTCCACTACCGCGCTGGTATCGCATCCCTCGATAGACGGTGAAAGGCTTTCTATCCATTATAACTCAGTGCGTCGAAAGTGTAGCTTCACTGTTAAGCTCCCGTTACCGAATGGGAAGTTTTCACCCTCAATCGTTCTTATATATATTGTGATATTGGTTATTAAATTAGTTGCGACATTCACATAATGGGGTCTGTCATATGTAATACTCAAACTCCTTCCTCTATGGTTGGGGATGTGAGCAATGCGCAGCAGGCGTGCCTGGGTATCCCCAACAAACTGGTGCTCCACTATATTACTGTAAATATAGCACATGTCTGGGGACCTTTCAGCCAATTTCTCCATCTTCAATTGATACATTAATCTGGACAAGTCATGCTGTGTCTCGTGAAATGTGTCTCTTTGGAAGACTGCGCTATAGCGGCCATTGGCTAGAATTTGGAACTTTCTATGGTCTTTAATACGTCTGTTAGTCTTTGATTTTAGGATTAGTGTATGTGCAGGGTTGTTTACGACTTCGTATACTAAATCATTCGTAAGGTTTGAGTTTCTTAAACTTACGTTTAAGCCTCTCACAACATCCTCGGCCGAACCATATTGACCCGGCCCTAGTCTTACTTCTGTACTGTAATACCGTGCAATCTTAGTCCGAGCGATGCGCATAGTTTCATCCATAGCTACCCCAGCTTTTTCACACTCGTCAATGTCTCTAAGACAATTCAATGTGCCCATGGAGTTCTGTTACAAAGTTGGCTAGTGTGTTGTTAGGGTGCAGACAGGGACGAGGAGGACGGGAGTGTGACGTAGAAATGGTTAGGAGCCATGTTGCATACTATTTAAGCTTCATTATTGCATCAGCTTTTATATAGGTGTTGAAGCTTTCTGGGTACCCTAGCCATTTCACCAGGTACATTTTTCTCCTTCCTGAACCTTTGCTTCCTAAAATTTTCTCAATTTTAAACACATTTTTTTCTAAATTAAACGCAACTTTCTGCAATTCCTCGCGGTAAAAGCCTCCTGAGATTTCTTCCCCATTCAAATCTTCAATGTAATACATCATTATCTCACCTTTAGGTCTCACAGCCCTAACTTTAAAAATCTCGCGTGTCCATCCTTGCTCAAAACCCTTTGCGAATTTATTCCCGAACGCGACAGCCTTACATAATCATTGATTTTGAAGCGCGCAGAGTGTGGTGGTGGTGGTGATCCATCTCTTCTCGGGAGCGTACCTCTTTCTAAAACTTCGTTAGGTGTTGTCCCAATCGTGCGATGGTGTGAGCGGTTGTAGGATGATGCCAATGATTCCAGAATGTCTAGAAATCTGTATGTGTTTTTATGTGTAAAATAACGGTGCATGCGTTCCTTTATGGTGCGCTGAACTCTTTCAGCTAAAGAAGCCTTATGTATAGAATTGGTTGTGTAATAGCTGATATTAAACTCTGTCAACATGTTCTGAAACGGCCTATAAATTCCTTCCCCATATCCGTACAAAAATAGCCAGGAACCCTGTTTTCTTTTAACATTAGCGTTTTGATGGCTTTAGCAACTGTTTCAGGTGATTTATTTTTCAGAGGAACTAGCCACAGATATCTAGAGAATACGTCTATTATGAATAGAATGTAGCGGTAACCATCGTTATACACAGAATATCTTTGCATGTCTGTTAAATCTGCTTGCCAAATAGAATCAATCGAGGAAGCCGTTGTCTTGGCTGTTTTAAACTTTTTTCTCACAGGCTTATGAAGCGTATAAGCGTCCTGCTACCTCAAAAATCTTTCAACATCTTTTTTTCCTACTCCGTAAACACTTCTGTACAGTCTATCTACGCCGCCGTAAGAGGATGGGGTAGAAATGTCATAATAGCGTTTAGTTAATACGTTAGCCATTTGCGTATTTTAGAGGCACGTGGGTAGGGTTGGTTTAACCTCTTCTTGCTCCTCTTCAAAGGTGTTACCGCCGGGGTGACGGCGCCTTCAATTGTGTCACAGGCGTTGCATGTTCCAAGTCTTTTAACCTGTTCAGATTTCCTATCAACGTTTTAGGGAATTTATTTGTTGTAGTCTTGCTTTAATATGCTTCCATCCTGATGGTGATGGCCTATCCAACTTTCTCACCAGATCATGGACAATGTCTACGATATTCGATCCCTGTACCTTTGATCCTTCCACAATGATCTCCCTGTATCGGTCCATTGTATGGCGGGATCCTCATTCAATAGATTATAAAGACTTAAGCCTTTACTCCTCAATGTAAGTGGGAGGGTATTTTTAATACATGTTCGATATGTTGTGTGGCTAATCTTTTTGGTTGGTCAGCTGTATCGTCGGGCTCAGATCCTATGTCGCCATGTCCATCGTCCCCCGTGCTGTGCCTAATAACCACAGGAATCTCTGTAGGGCTCTTATAATTTTCGTACTCGTGAAGAAATTTCTGCAGAGCTTCTTGGTATAAGATTCTTTTCTCATCAGGTGTTTTTTCACTGTTTAATAGGGCTAACAATTCGCTTTCCATTCTTTTAAGTCTGCTTTTACGGGGACTAGATACGTGTCTGGATTCCTTTGCAGTGAAGCGTACACCTCGTGGGGAATCACTACCACTTTCTTCATTATATTAATCTAGTCAGTAAAGGACCCAAAACTGAAAATAAGATGGGGAAATGACCCTCCTGTTTGTACAATAATTCGTTTTTCTTCGCTACAGTTTGGCTTTTACGAGCGAGTGCACGTATTATGTTCTTGTAGCGGCGTAGGCGAGCCTTCTGATGGGTTTTCATTGATACATTGCAATTTATAACGTTAAGACAGATTTCACAGATGCATTTTAAAAGTCGGCATCGATATTTTAATAAACATCTGCTGCAATGCCCGGGGCAGTCGATGATAGATTTTTATTAATTCACGGTATTTCTTTAGTCTCTTTGTCATTCTGGAATATACACAGTTTCAGGCTCGTTTGGAAATATATTCGTTCGCAGAAGCACTCTAAACGTGTTTCGCGGATGAAGGTCGCAAAGCAAATATCCGTAACGCGTGCTTGTAGCTTCTTTATAAACTTCCAAAAACTCCTTACGCTGATTCGGGAACATTTGATTGGCTAATACCCCAATTTGTGATGCATCTCTACGTTGCGCGAATAAGACTAGATATTGCGTATTTAACGACACATCGCGCATGTATCTATTTTTGAAAAATAGATTCTGATTGATGAAGAACACGCTTATGTTAAGATGGTGGGAGAATACTGTAAATGTCTCGGCAAACGTTTTATCCATCTCCAACATGAGATCGTCAATTACAATGATTGTATGTTCATTTCCCTTTAACGAATTAACGTCATATACGCCTTTGTGGAACAAAATATCATCTTGGTACTCGTTGAACACTGATTGATACGTCGAATAGCAGCATATAACTTTACGCACAAATTTCGAGAACATCTCCCCCTTTTCTTAATGATTTTAAGCGGTATGAGTCCCCCGCGTCAGGTATAAAGCGCCCGAAATACGCACCTGTTGCAGCGGTAATAGATCCCCAACCCTCAACCTCTACGCAACAAGCCCCCAGCAGCACCTCCCGCTAATATATCCCCTTATTCATCCGCCGCCCCCCGTTCTGTTAAGTCTACAATAATAGAGCCCCAACCCTCAACCTCCTACGCAACAGACCCCCCAGCAGCAGCACCTTCCGCTAATATATCCACTAATTCATCCGCCGCCCCCCGTTCTGTTGAGGATGCTATAACGCTGGAATTGGTGCGATCCGCAGCCCCCACCCCAGCCTTGACTAGAAATCGGTATAGAGTCAGGGTCGACCCTAGAGTCATGTATAGCAATGGAATTGAGCGCGGGTTACGCCGGGTTGTACAGCATATTATAGAGTTTGCTCTTCAGAATCGTGACGAGCGTGAAGTCAGGACGAGTCTGTCCTTTGGATTCGGGTCAGATGACGGTGATGTAGACGATTATTGGGTGATAGTGCCATTTAGACGTTTGGCGGCTGAAGATGTAGAATATATATTAGGACGTATAATGCAAGCCGCCCAAAGTAGTATAGCCTTCAATATGGACAACTTCACGGTAATATTGACCATGTATACCGTGTTGCGGTCATAGTGCCATACCGTATACTCTTAACTTCAATTCTCCGACTATTTACCGAAAGCATATAAACGTCGATCGTGGTTGCGGCTTTATAGCAGTACTCTTAGCACGTATGTTTACTGTACAAAATACACGACTCAAAAAATTTGGTTGCCTACAGTCGTGGAGCGTGCCCGTAAACTAGCTGTAGACTGTGAACTTGAATTTGACTGTAATATGGGTCCTGAAGAGCTGAGAAGGGTAGAACAGGAAATGAATGTCCGCATAGTTGAGTTTGGGTTGGATGATCGTTGTAGGACTGTGTATGTTTTTAAAAGCTGTGTGAGAGATCGTACAAGACCCCTACTTATTTTAGGATTGTCAGGGACAACGTACCTCCCATCCGTAATATAAGGGGCTTTACGCTAGTTATGACAAAAGTCGAAAATATGGGAGACATCATGATTTGTGTAAGGGGTGCCTCGAGTTTGCGGATGATATAGTGAGACATTGTAAAGAATGTCACATGGTATGTGAGCAGTGTAAAAGCACCAAATGTGAAAGCCGTGTAGTTGAAGCTGAGAGAGAGACTGTGATGTGTGTAGACGCGCATTTTTCAATAATATCTGTTTTGATTTCCATAAATCAATTGGCACGTGCAGGAAAATGAGAATCTGTGAATGTGGTATGTTTCACACAATGGATAATTGGGGGAAATTTAAGCACAAGTGTGACGTAATTCACTGTCCTATATGCCAGGAGGAATATAAGGCGGATGGAGTAAAGCATGTATGTTATATGAAAGATGCTAAGCCTAAAAATAACCCTTGTATAACTGTATACTACGATATAGAAACATATACGAACGCTGAAACCAAAGAGGTAATTCCACATTTACTTGTGAGCCACCATCTGTGATGAGTGTATGGGTATCGAATGTGACGAGTGCCCCAAATGTGGTAAACGGACAAACGTTTTTAAAACGAATGTCCGCGATAGTCCTGTGAAACTATTTGTGTCCTATATTGTCGAGTTAGCCGACAAGTTAAAAAAAATGACGGTGTATATTCTCGCCCATAACGGGGCTAAGTTTGACACGTAGTTCCTTTATAAGGAGTTGCTTGAACACGACTCCTCTGAGATATTTACAGGTGATCCATTGAAAAGAGGCAACAAATTAATACAGATGCAGATAAGAGGCAATGTACAATTTAAAGATACTTTATTATTCACACCTTGTAAATTAGCAAAGCTACCCAAGGTGATGGGAGTAGCAGCTGAAGTTTCCAAAGGATACTTCCCTTACACTTTCCTCACCAGCGAGACTTTAAACTACGTAGGCCCACCACCCCCCAAACATTATTTTGACTGTATGGATGAACGTGAAGACTTTGATCGATACTACGACAGTTTTAATGAAAGTAACCCTTATAATATAGCTGATGAATGTGAGCGTTATTGCGTGAATGATGTGCGCGTGCTTAGAGTATGTTTCCAGGCCTTTAGAAGGATGTACATAGCCCGTTTCAAATGCGATCCACCGCAAGTCGCAACCACCATCGCATCATTACGTTTTACGGTGTTCAAGAATAACTTCATGCCTAAAGACACCTTAGCCATTATTCACCGAAACAACCCCCGCAGTTACGGACACAAGGCTATTTACTGGCTCATACACCTACAGCAACAGACAGGTGTATACATAAAGCACGCCCGCAACACGGGTGAAGTACCCATTAAGATTAATGGACGTGTTTTTTTGGGTGATGGGTTAAGTGAAAACCGTGTCACTGGTGTGAAGACTGTGTACTCCTTTAACGGTTGTTGGTGGCATGGATGCCCCCGTCCTGAGTGCGGAATCACCGGAGATATCCACGGTAGGTCTCCTGCCGACTGTCTCGCATCAACCCGCACCCGCGATCAACTTATAGGATCACAGTTCACTCACAAAGTCTTGTTGGAGCATGAATATGATGCACGGATGGAGACAGACGAGGTGTACCGTGAGGAAATAAAAACGATCAAGCGTTCAATGGTGCTGGATCCTCTCAAATGTGGTGATAGCTTGTTTGGAGGACGTACAATCCTTTCAGACTATACTTTCCACCTACGGAGGGCGTGAAGCTCCATTACTACGATTTCTGTTCTTTATACCCATACGTGATGAAGAGCAATCCGTACCCCGTGGGCGCTCCTGAGAAACTGGTGGGACCTAGCCTACCCTCCATCAATGAATTTTCAAAAATTTGAATGATCGTTACTTTGGGCTCTCTTTCGTAGACGTACTCCCCCCACGCAATTTATGGATGCCGATCTTACCTGTCGTTATCGACGACAAGCTCATGTTTCCCCTGTGCGTGAAGTGCGCGGAAGAGGATAACGGCGAATGTAACCATATACCCCACCAGCGTAAGATCAGAGGCGTATATACAAGTCCTGAGTTGGCCCTAGCCGTACGCCATGGTTATAGAATACTGAAGATACATGAGGTGTGGAGGTTTCAGAAGCTACCCAACCTTTTCACACCATATATAAACACCTTTTTGAAGGATAAGGTTGAGGCATCAGGGTATCCGCGAGGAGTTGATACCGAAGATGAAAAGTCTGCCTATATTCAACGTTACCGCGACCGCCAAGGTATACAACTTGATCGTGTCCAAATTGTAAAGAATCCTGGCAAGCGCTTTAGTGCAAAGTTGTGTCTAAACAGTCTATGGGGAAAATTTGCGCAGAATACCGGCAGGGAGCATTCATTTGGCACAAAGTTATAGCGATGTCTGGGATTATGCCAATGCCCCGATAAAGAGGTCATGGAGATCGTAAATGTAGGTAATAATTACGTAATAAAGTACAACAACACTGAATTTACCACAGATACCTCAAGGGTTACAAACATACCTGTGGCCAGCTTCACAACAGCCTACGCCCGTATAAAACTTTGGGGTCTATTGCATTCTTGGGCGGAGAGTATTGTATGCCGATACAGATAGCGTGATATTCACAGAGAGGGAGGGTGAATACATGCCCACTATTGGGGAGTTCCTCGGCGAGCTCACTGATGAGATCAAGGATGAGTATGGGGACAACGCATACGCCGACTCTTTTGCCTCAACATGACCTAAGACTTATGGGGTACGGGTCAGGGTGGGGGAGGAAATGAAATATATCGTGAAGGCAAAGGGTATTACGCTCAACCATGCGAATCGGGAGGTTGTTAACTTTGAATCGTTGAAGGTTCTAGTATGTTTGACGATGATGAACAACCTCCCCAACTAATTGTAGGCACCCCAATTTTCGGGCGCAGAAGCTGGGGGGGGGGGGAATGAACTTAGGGGTACGAAGGTGTGCCGTAACGCCTATAGGAAACGTTACCAGTTACCTGGTACCTATGATACCGTACCCTTTGGATACCAATGATGCTTCTATTGTTAACTCACACGTCTTGTATATAATCGTATCTATTGATTTATTACACGTATTTGTAAATATATATAACTTGAATATCTCGTTCATTAAATCGTATTTGTAAAATTGATTTATTACACGTATTTGTAAATATATATATATAACTTGAATATCTCGTTTATTAAATCGTATTTGTAAATATATATAACTTGAATATCTCGTTTGTTAAATAAATCATGTTTCAAATAGCGTTTCACTTTCTCCTTTGTGTGTGTGTGTGTGTGTGTGTGTGTGTGTGTGCAGGTGAAAGTTCTAAGCTCCGCCCACTGTAAGACCGTGAGTCATTCTACTATCTGGGAGTCCTGCGTGGTCAGTCGACCGCAGTAAGCCCGAGAGATCAGACGTGTATTCAGACCAGACGTGTATTCAAATGGCTACCTTTAATATTGCTTGCACAACGTTACGAAATGGTATTCAGTAAAGTGCCAGGATGTGGTGGATACCGAAACACTTCCTATTCCTCCCTCCTATGCCTCTTTTAAAAACACATTGGATTGTGCGAAGTTCCAAGATGTACAAATACTCTACGGATGTTCTGGTGAGACCGTTGAAGGCTTTCGTTGCACAGACGATGTGCTGAAGTATACTGCAGAGCTAAACTTTATAAAGTCTCACATACACCGTGAAGTAAAAGAAACAACGCTTGTAGAAGAGAAGCAGCAGTATGGATAATGGTCTTGCTGATGGGTGGTGTGACAAGCGGTATTACGTCATGCTACACCATGTCGATTACTCATACCCTACGACTGAAAATGTGAATCTCGTGATCATGGACAATCTTAAGTATTTTTATCACTATATTAACGTATATCATGATGAGGTTCGTAGTGAGGTTGTGGCTAGTGCCCTGCGTGAATTTTTAACAGAGTTTAGAGACGAGTATCGTTTGATGGGCAGAAAGGAAAAATATGAACATATGTTCCTCTCAAATAGTGCGCCGGAGTGTGGAGATGTTTAGTAAAACATAAAATGTTCCTAGTTCTTATCCAAAATGTCTGGTGCGTAGGCTGGTAGTGATGAAATTAATTCTTGTACCGAAATATGTACAGCAATTCGACTCGCGGTCATACGAACAAGCCCATTCACGTATCATCGAGTCAGCCGCCCGTCGAACCATTCCTACCTACCTGCGTGCCTCACACGGCTCATAGTTATCTCAGAGCTTGAACCGAGTGGACGTGCGCTCCTCGAATACGATGGAACTTCCTTTGAGCAGCATTCTCAACGCCTCGTACGATGTGTCCGTGACGAAATCGTTGCGCGTGTTCAGGCGTAATTCCGGTACCATTAGCTATGTACTGGAAACGGAATGTAGACCGACAAACAAACGGGTTTATTTAAGTATCGAGGAGATGAATAGAATCTTCGTGATAGTTGAGAAGTGGAGTGAAGATCGTTATAAAATACCTGCTAACGTAGGTACAAGAAGAGAGCAGATTAGTGACGCACCCTCATACGCCGTTGTATGTACGTTGTGTATAAATAACGATCGGCCGTGCATTGATATACGGCTGATGTGGAAGAATGCTTCTGATAATAACGCTCTTGTTCCTACGCGAAACCGTTTCATCCTCGACAGAATGTTTGAAATCGTCGGATTCCGCAAGCTGAAACCTATATTAGACGCGCGTGTTACGGACATGCTTTATTTTGATACAGTACTTGAATACGCCTACACCGCTCTGCTCGATGGGTTTACCGAGTGTAGGGCTGGTGAGAATGGTCTAGAGCTGGACGTTTATTTAAAAAGTTTAGACTCTTTGAAATACCATGAACTTTGGTACAAAGCAATTGATCGGTACAAGGCTGAGCTCACCTACACCGTTCACCCTGAAGAACTATTTCTTTATATAACGCGCAGTTGTCGTAACGATTTAGAAGATTATTTCAATTGCCGCTATGTTGAGTGAGTTCACGATTGAAAAGCTCGAGTCGGTAGAAATAAACCCTCGATTGGAAAAGCGTGTTTATAAACTTGTGTTTAATAATGTAGCTAACGATGAACTCTTTGTGCGTGCTTTTGATTGTATTCTAGACGTATTTAAAGATGACTTACCAACCGGTTGTAAAGTGGGAACAAAAATAGTACTGAACGATATGAAAGCCCTTCATATCGAATACAGGTTTCCTATACTTTAAGCGGTGAAATATTATTAAGCCGCATATACTGCGTAATGCAGAGCAATAATGATGTAATTGTAAACTCGATTAAGACCGAGTTTAGTATTTTGAAAAAAAAGTGAAATGTATTTATATATATTTGCGTGATATTTCCCCTGTACGATTATATGCATATTTCTATTGAAATGTATATTTATTTCTATTTGAAATGTATATTTATTTTATATACTCGATTAAGACCGAGTTTAGTATTTTGAAAAAAGTGAAATGTATTATATATATTTTGCTTGATATTTCTCCTGTACGATTATGTACATATTTCTATTGAATTGTATTTATATATATTTTGCGTGATATTTCCCCTGTACGATTATATGCATATTTCTATTGAAATGTATATTTATTTCTATTTGAAATGTATATTTATTTTATATATATCTCCATAATTGTGTGTATATATTTCCTGTACTGTTATATGCATATTCCTCAATTGAAATGTATATTTATTTTCTATATATTTATAATAAACAGAATGATGCAATGTTGTTTTACTTAATTATATCATGTTACGCCTTCTAAACCTACTACCGGTATTCTTTTAAGAAATATAATAATGCATACAACGGTATTGCGGTATCTGGCAATATTTAAGCCTTCTAAGCCAACTGGCTGATTAGGAGTCTATAATAATGTATACAATGGTATTGCTAAAAAGTGGTATCTGGCAACTCAAGCCATTTACAGCCAACTGGCTGATTAGGAGTCTATAATAATGTATACAATGATATCTGACAACTCAGTCTTCGATTAAATATATAGCAAATACATGGCGCTATCTGGCAACTCAAGCCATTTACGCCAACTAGCTGATTAGGAGCCTATAAAACAACGCCTACTCGGCTGAAGTCTTAATGTGCACTTGGCTCCTGCCAGGTGAACACCTCTCCTCCTCCTTTCTCTCCTCCTTCTTTCTCTTGGGGGAGAACTCCGCCCCCAAGTTTTCCTTGTTGCACCTGCAGCATCCCCCCTTTGGGGGAATTTTTTTTCTTTTTTTACTTTTTTTATTTTTTTGCAACACCCCCACCCCCTTTGCAACATCACGTCATCACTTGCAACATTCTTGCACTCTCCCCTTTTGCGGCTATACTGCAAACAATTTGAAGGTTCTATCCTTAAATGCTCGTAGCCTACGAAATAAAATAAATGAATCTTTTTCTTTAATTGCTTGTAAAGACTATGATTTAATTGCGATAAACGAATCGTGGCTTAGCACTGAAACACGTGACTTTGTAGGAGAGTATCAAATTAAAGGTTATAGACTTTTTGTTAAAAACAGAATAGGTAGGCGAGGAGGCGGTGTTATGTTGTATATCAAAGATAATATTGCGAACGTTATAGAAGTAAAGCACTCAATTCCAGAACCGATAGATGCGACTATAGCAGAACTTAAATTAAACGACTTCAAAATTCTTGTTGCGGTTATATATAGGCCCCCCTAATCAGACAGCTGATACGGACGAAGCGTTATATCGTGAACTAAAGAGAATAATCGGTAGTGAGCAGGCTTTAGTTATGGGTGACTTTAATTGCGCCAACGTGAATTACGATACAATGCAAGGAGACGCGGAAGGTAATCGTTTAGTTAATTTTCTCGAGGATAGCTTTCTTATTCAAAAGGTTGGGGAACCTACGAGGTTGGACAGTATTTTAGATTTAGTAATAACTACGGATGATAGGTTAATTACTGATCTTCAAGTAATAGAACCGTTAAGCAATAGCGATCACAATATGGTAGAGTTTGTCCTCTCAGTAAGTCACTCGAAACCAACTAACTCGACTAAAATTCCTAACTTCCAGCACGCAGACTTTAGTAAATTTCGAAATAAATTTTCACACGTCAATTGGGAAAACGTAATGGGGAACTCCAACGCAAAACTAATGTGGGAATCGTTCGAAACGGTATTTAGGACTATAAATGAGGAATGTGTACCGTACAAAATTAAGCGTGCGAAAGTAAACAACAAGCCCTTGTGGTTTACTTCTAGAGTAGGAGACATTATAAAGAGTAGAGATAGGGCTTATAGGCAACATAAGTGCGATAAAGACAATTTGTTGTTACGAAACAACTACATATCTATGAGGAGTGAAGCGAAAAGTGTAATAAAAAAGTCCAAGCGCGAATTTGAAATCTCCATAGCTCGTGACGGTAAAGAAAACCCCAAGCGATTCTTTCAATACGTCAATAATAGAAATCCAGTAAAAAGTGTCTTGGGGCCTTTGAAAAATGTAAACGGAGATCTAGTTTCTGAAAACAAGGAAATGGCTACCTTGCTAAACGAATTTTTACGTCAGTTTTTACTATAGAAAATGTAACGAATATCCCTACGGTCATAGACATAATACCTTTTGATAATGGTAATATTTTGGATAATATTGTCGTTAGTGAAGGGGAGGTAATGCGTATATTGATAAGATGAAAACGCGTAAATCACCGGGTCCGGATTCCATATAACCCATACAACTAAAAGAATTAAAAGATAGCATTGTTGTGCCGCTAACAAAGATTTTTAATGCGTCTATTTCTGAGGGGTCCGTACCAGGTAATTTCAAGTTAGCAAACGTAACACATATCTTTAAGAAAGGCGATAAAGGTGCGGGGGGAAATTATAGGCCAATCAGTTTAACGTCTGTTGTAGGTAAGCTACTGGAATCAATAATTAGGGATCGTATAGTCGAACACTTAGAATTCCATAAGCTAGTTAGAAATACGCAGCACGGATTTAGGCGAAACAAATCTTGCTTAACTAATCTTTTAGAATTTTTTCAAAGCGTGGTTGACGTTTACGATAGACATCGGGCGGTTGATGTAGTGTATTTAGATTTTCAAAAAGCGTTTGACACCGTGCCGCACAAAAGACTCATTGAAAAAACTAAGGCTCATGGAATCAGGGGTGTAGTAATAAATTGGCTAGAAGAGTGGTTGCGAGGTAGGAAACAGAGGGTGGTCGTTGATGGAGCGGAGTCGTGTTGGGCTAATGTAGCGAGTGGCGTTCCTCAGGGTTCTGTATTGGGCCCCTTGCTTTTTCTTATATATATTAACGATTTAGATGTCGGCCTAGTCAGTACAGTTTCAAAGTTTGCGGATGACACGAAGCTGGGTGGTAGGGCGATTAATGACGAAGATAGAAGTAAAATTCAGGAAGATCTGAATAAAATCGTTGATTGGTCAGTCACATGGCAAATGAGATTTAACGTGGATAAGTGCAAAATTTTGCATAAAGGTTCGCGTAACGGTAATTTTGCGTATAGTATGTCAGGGAAAGATTTAAAAAGCGTAGATCAGGAAAAAGATTTAGGAGTTATAGTCACTAGTGATTTAAAAGTAGCGAAACAAAATACAGCAGCGGTCAATAAGGCGAACAAAGTGTTAGGTTTTATAGCTCGAAATTTTGAGTACAAATCGCGCGATATTATAGTTCCACTTTATAAATCATTAGTTAGACCCATTTGGAGTACGCGGTCCAATTTTGGAATCCGCATATGCGCAAAGATATAGACAAAATCGAAAGAGTTCAAAGACGAGCAACTAAGATGATTCCGTCGCTTAGGTCGAAGTCGTACGAGGATAGGCTTAAGGAGTTAAAATTGACAACACTCGAGACTAGGAAGTTAAGGGGTGATCTAATCCAGGTTTTCAAAATTATGAATGGGTTCGATAACGTAGATAGAGATAGCTTTTTCGAAATATCTCAATATAATAGGACTAGAAATAACGGGTGTAAGTTGACAAGTAGAAGGTTCGAGACAGCAGTTGCGAAAAACTTTTTTACGCATAGAATAGTAAATAGCTGGAATAGTTTGTCGGTAGAAGTAATTAGTAGCACGTCTATAAACATGTTTAAAAATCGATTAGACGCATATGTTGATAGATTGGGTATAGTTTAAGATAGTAAAATTAAGGCCTTGTGGGGATAGATCCCACAGCTCAACACAAGTGTTGTGGGATATAGGGAGGCAGCGTCTTGGGTTAGGGGATACTCTCTGTCCTTACACACCCCATTTAAAGAGCTTCCTCTGCTGAGCGGTGCCCCCCATAGTACTGTGAGGTATTGAAAAACTCATGATCTTCACTTGCCCCACAAACATCTTTAAATGGGAGACCCAAGATGGGTCCACACACATTTCTACATTACTGTACAGTCTTTACAGCCACACCTACATTTTTCCTCCTAAGTGTATATATTGTAATGTATATGGTTGTAAATTTTGACTTGGTCCACAATCGATATGGACCGTGACTTATTTTTCGTGACGAGGTACTAGTATTGATGGATACTGTAATGAAATTGACTGGATTCTTTGGATCTGATATATTTGCATGTCGGTTATAAATAGATATAGAGTGTAACATATTTGTGGATAGTAGTCTATTATGACTTGATCCTCTGGATCCAGAGATTCTATCTTTAGTTTTAAATCGATGATTAATTAGTTTTGCGAAATTGGTCGTTGCCAATGTACAGGAAGTTGTTACATAAATTTCTTATATTCTTGTGGTTCGGAACCCACGTAAAATTGTAGGTCCCCTCCGCCACCACGGAGGACATACACAATTACGAACACAGTTAGGTAGACCAGCCATGAGTGGATCCTAGGGTCTTTGTTGGTTTGAAACATTATATATATATATATATATATATATATACACACACAGACTGTATATATTCTTGTTTTTAAAGTTTCGTGGGCACCATATATTTGTACCCTTTTTTGGCCGAAAGTTAGTGACATACGAAATAGCTAACCAACCTAGAACGACCACCTCACCTGTAGTTATGCATGGATGTAAGAGTCATTTTAAATGAACCAAACTAGGAAAAGGGCAGATCATCGAAGTCTAGTGTATCCAAAACTTAATATTAGCCATATATATATATATATGGAAAAGAAGGTTTATATAAGGAAGAGGTGAGAGAAATTAGCTAGCAACCCATGATAGCCAAAGTTATTAAATCATAGATTACGATAGGTCGGTCATGTGACAAGAATGGATGGAACGAGAATACCAAAGAGGGTATTAGTAGGAAATGTGGAGGAAGTGCGACCCCCTCGGAAGACCGAGGAAAAGGTGGAAGGACTGTGTGGAGGAGGATGTCCAGCAAAGTGGAGGAGACCGAAGAGGATGGATGGAGAGGGCGCAATGGAGATCTGAATGGAGAGCCCTTTCAAGAGCAGGAAGCCACATAAGTGTGGGAGTGTGAGTATATATATATATATATATATATATATATATGTAATAAAATTGCTTCCGTAAGGATTCGAAACCGCTAGCTCTTGAGTACAAATCGCGAGCGTTACCATCACACCACGACAATACAAGAGTTAACACAATTCGTCATATGTATTTAAACAACCGCAGAAATACTTAACGTTCTCGCATCCAGAAGCGTTTTACGTGTTAACCCTCTCGCACTCGAGTTAATGGCAGCATTTAGTTCAAATCTCTTTGGTACTGCATTGGGGTTCCATAGATGGAATAACCCGTGTGAACACGCGTGGGTTTTGTATGAGACGAACCGAGAACCTGGTCCTGGTTTCGAATCCTGGTTGGGGCAATTTTGTTTCATACAAAAACCACGCATACCTGTACTCATGCGTGTTATTCTCTCTCTCTCTTTCTCTCTCTCTTTCTCTCTCTCTCTCTCTCTCTTTCTCTGTATATATACACAGGGTGTTCGAAATTTACGTAGTAAACTTTATATGTCTGTCGATCAGTAATGGGTCGTTGTGAACAATGTGTTCAAGTTGAAGGAAGACACTTTGAACATCTAAAATAAACAATTATTGTTGTATTTCTTATTGTTGCTGTATTTGAAATAAAATTGTTAAATATCGCAAAATTTTTGTTAAGATATTGCGTTCATATAAAAGTTTACTTGTTAATTTTAGAACACCCTGTATGTGGAACATCGTACGTTCGCGGGATTAATTACGTTCTTGAGACCCTCGTTAACTTTCGGTATACTGCGCAGACCTTATGGGGAAAATGGGGTTCAGTTCCCAGCTACCAAATCAACTACTGTACTTATGAACAGTTATGAACACCATACTTATGTACTTATGAACACTTATGAACAAACACCATACACTAAAAACTGTTTAATTCTTCTTCAACAACGTTATGAACAATATTATTAAAGAGTATGAAAATAAAACATATTAAAGCATAAAATAACCTGAAAGTAATGAAAAATAACATTGATCACTGCGCCAGCCTTACTGCAGGTGTACAGTACATAAGGGTCACAATACAGTACGCACATGTTTGCTTAATGCATCATTACTACAGGAGTACATAAGGGTCAAAATGCATACTGTACTTTTCTGTCTCAATGCCCGCGAACACGCGAATATTGCCCCATACACTATTACTTGAAGTTTTGAGCTTAAAAATAACGAACTTGCAGTGTTCTACTGTACACACACACACATACACACACACACACACATATATATATATATATACTATAATATACACATTTCGTTAACCTTGGTTTTGCTTCTATATATATACAGTATATCTATAAAAACTTTCGTTGCTTCTGCAAAACTCGAATTGTTCATTCTGACGAAAGTCAAGCTTGTCACTCCACCTTAGACCTGCAGTTTAACGTGGAGTCCGAACCATGGCCCACCAGCAACTCAGCTTCTTAACCACTAGGCTACCCTGGGTACCCATTATATACCAACCAATTTCTTTTTAAGGTGTGGAAGGATGAACAGCTGGGTTTTTGCTGCGCGCCGCCTGCCGTCATCGGGTCTCGAGCTTGGGGCCGATGGATTCGTAGTCAGCGACGCTAACCACTACACCACCGAGGCGCATATACAGTATATACTCGGTGATTACAAAGGATCTTCTGATTTTAAACATTTATTATAAAACAATTAACAAAGCTACAGCGAAAAGCAAAATATACAAATAAAGAACTCAAAACATTTACATCATTCATTCCTTTCAAGCGTTTAATTGTGAAATTCATCCCATATATATATATATATATAGCTTGACCTTCATGAAATGAGGCATTATCGCACGGAACCCAAAGAAAGGTTGAAAGGTATATATATATATATATATATATATATATATATATATATATATATATATATATATTTAATGAATAATGAAATGGGGGAAAATGTGTCCTCTGATTATTTTCGAGCTCATTTCGAGCGTCGAAGACTAAGGGTCCTTCTATCACTTTTAATTTAAATTAATTTGTTAATTTAACATTTATTTTAATGGCTAATGTAGTTAATTTAACAGTGCAAAGTTTGTTATATTATAGGAGAAGTTAAATTAAATAATTATTTATGCTCTTGGTACCGTGTTAATATATGAACTGTTCGATAAATATACGTCAAAATTAAGCAGAAAAGCATCCTAACATTATATGTTAATGTTAATGTCATTAATTAAGATATAAATTGATATATTTCTATCGGAAACAGTTTAGATAACGGAATGGAATAGTTTATAAATTCAGTGAATTTGGTGTTCAACACCCTTTTTCCTTGTTTTGATGGGGGGGGGGGGGGGGGGTATTTAACCTCCTTCTGAAAGTGTAAGGTCATATTATGACGGACGGGACCTAAGTTTTGCGGGGGGTGTTATTTAACCTCCTTCTCAAAGTGTAAGGTCATATTATGACGGACGGGACCTATGTTTTACGTGGGATTCGAACCATGGATCGTTACATAATCTAGACGCGGAGAACGGTCTCCCATCCAACTAGTCTCCGGATCCAATATCGTTTAACTTCGCTAATAGACGGGAAGTGGCGTTACAACACTGCCACGACGTAGCCCTGTTGAACATGTTTATAAAACTAAGTATCTACTGCAGGTCATTCTATATCTCTCTTTATGTGAAAAGTCTGATATAATATACCGTAGCCTGTGTGTTAAATCAAATATGTTAATAATAACAGTTAAATATTGTACAACCGAAATAAGTAAATAATAGTTCCAACCATTTCGTTCTGTTGTATATTGTCAACAACTCTTAATCAGTTATTAAAGAATGCAGAGTAATTGTATATTAAGTTTCGTATATGTTTGCTACCCAGAATCTCTATAGTTCTGCCAGCGCTCCACCAGTCCTTTAGTTTTCGACATCCATTCAAATCCAGATTTTGCTGCAACTTTATCATAATTCTCTCTCTCTCTCTCTCTCTATATATATATATATATATATATATATATATATAATTATACATACCATAATACCCTATTATTATATAATATAATACAAAAAACATACAAATATTTTTAATACCTTTTATATTTAAATAACAAAACTATGTTACATTCCTGAAAAATGGTGGGATCACCTGAAGATCAGGGCCCCCAGCCTTCTTTAGTTAGCTTTATAAGGCTAACTAACGAAAATATCACGACTCAACCTAACCAATCGTCAAGGGCATACAGTTGACCTAACGATTGGTTAGGTTAGGTCGTGATATTTTCGTTAGTTAACCTTATAAGGTTAATTAAAGAAGGCTGGGGGTCCTGATCTTCAGGTGATCCAGTGGTTGTGCTCAGAAATACCCCTTTAGGAACAGTTTGTAGGGAGGCAATAGTTGAAAGGAGGACAGCTGCAGCAGTCCATGAAGTATTTCACTAGCGAAAATAGTGTAAATTTACTGTATTTGCGATTTAGGTTACCACACTTTCCAGTTTGATACTGCACAGTAAGGCCACTAGCGGATTTACGGGGGGGGGCAGGCCCCCCCATTTGGTCAATTTGTTGCCCCTTTTTGTCAATTTGGCGCCCCTTTTTGTCAATTTGGCGCCCCTTTTGGTCAATTTGGCGCCCCTTTTGGTCAATCTTGGCGCCCCTTCCAAATGCTTTATTTTTTATATTTTTTTAAATTTCTTAAAGCAAAAAAGTACATACTTTTTTAAATTATAAAAATATCAACACCACCCTTGTAAATACTTGGCAACTTACCTTTCAATTTTATTTTTAGAAACTGTATAAAAATAATATTTCCCTTCGTATACTCAATTAAATTATGCTTTCCAGCTTTACATATTCATTTATTAATGGTTGTAAGCATTTGTAGACACAAAGTTAATGTGCTTGTAAACCCTTTGCGTAGTATTCACATTCACGATCTTCCTCTCTCTAAATGACTGATTCAGGTAATACTTTGAACGGATGGATTAGATAACGTCAATCAAATTAGTTCCAATATTTATTACCAGAAACCTGGTCTTTAACTACATTTCAGTAAACGCTAAAAATTTGCCTGCTGGTGCTTAAAGGGTTAACATATGTATTTTTAATTCCAGTGTATGTAATTATATTTATATATAATTAAACATTATTTTGGCCTAATTTTTACATATGTAAAGGCCCTCCCCCCTCCTTTCGAAAATCCTAGATCCGCTACTTTGCGTAAGGCTGTAGGCAGACATGGGCAGTAAATACTTTAGATGTATTTAAATAATAAATACATTACTTGAAAATAAAAGTAATTAAATACTAAATAACATTCAGGTTTTCAGAAAGTATTTAAATACTAAATACATTACTCCTAAAATGTATTTAAATACATTTCAAATACAATTTAGATACTTTTCAAAAAGCACATAAAATCATTAACATCAGCTTAGAGTCAAATAAAATCGAGAAGTCGCAGAAGTAGACGCTGCAATTGTTTTGTGGCACAAAAGACAAAGTCTTCACTTTACTACCATCTTTCAAAGTTATTCGGAAATATTTTCCATCAAAAAGTGGGTGCAGGTGTGATTCGCTATTTTTATTTTCACTTCCACCATCAACGACTTCTATTTTACCACCTTCTTTTCCACCACTTCCACTTGCTGCAGCCATGTTACAAATGTTGTCCTCGTCTAATATGATCAATAGGCTAAGGCTAATTGCACAGTTAGCGCTGAACTTTACACAACCACATATGACGATGCCTCAGGATAGACTCCGGCTGCCGCACTGCATCTGAGTCTGTGACAATCGCCACTAGAGCAGGCTGGAAGTTCCATTTTTCAAGGTGCTTTCAGAAAGTTCCAGCCTGCTGATCCTGTAACTTTCTGGAAGCACAAACACCTTGAAAAATGTTTTACTGTGTTCTGTGGTACCAGTTAAATACAGGGTGGTTAGTACTGTATATCCTCGCAAAATTGAACAGTTCACAAAAAGTATTTTAAAAATGTATTTAAAAACAGGTATTTACAAATACTAAATACTTTTCGAAAGTATTTAAATACGTAATTAAATATATTCTCCAAAAAGTATTTATAAATACATGTATTTAAATACATTTGTATTTAAATACATATTTAAGTATTTTCAAATACATTACTGCTCATGTCTGGCTGTAGGTCCCCTCCATTATATGGCCTTAGTCTATAGGGCCCCGGACCGTGAAAAAAAGATACATTACAAAATAACTTTTGGTACTATAAAACTAACGTTTAAAAATTGTCTCAACAGATAGCAGCACCAGTAACTAGAACATATTTCCAAGAGCACTGCACTGGCTGCACAGTCAGTCAGTTGTTAGGCTACTGTTGTGGCAACTCTGTTGGTTTGCATTGGTTCAATTCTTCATTGTTTTAAGGTGAAGTTAGCATTATGGAGTACAAATATAAGTCTGGAGCACAGAAGAGAAAAGAAAAGCGAGAAAAAGATGAAAAAGCAAAATAAGGTCAGACTTGCAAGAGACCTAAACTTTGATGATATAATTTAAACATTTGCCAACAGAAAAGCCCGCAAAGCAAAGCATCATTAAACGAGTTGTAGCCTCGTAGACAACTTCACAACTAGACTGATTTGGCGTTGTGTTTTTATTCAAACGTATTAACACTACTAAAGAATGGGATCAAGTAAAGATAAGCACCCCCAGCCTTCTTTAATTAGCCTTATAAGGCTAACTAACGAAAATATCACGACCTAACCTAACCAATCGTCAAGGACGTACAGTTGACTTAACGATTGGTTAGGTTAGGTCGTGATATTTTCGTTAGTTAGCCTTATAAGGCTAATTAAAGAAGGCTGGGGGTGCTTATCTTTACTTGATCCAAAGAATATTAAGTTTTTTCGCTTATCAACAGTGTTTTTAATTTTTAGTAAACATATTACAGAAGTATTTCGTTCTAATAAATGTTTTTCAGTTATTACCACTCATTTTAACCCTAAGTTAACCTTAAGTCATTTAAAAAACTTATTGGAAAAAGTATTAAAATTTGATTGGTAGGGAGATTTAGTGGGGGTGGGGCTTAATCATGCATCTTGCCCCGGGCCCAGTGTCAACTCTCAGCTGCCCTGACCTTAGATGCTGCAAAGGAAATTAAACAACCCCATCATTACATTAGGCTGGAGAACCAAACCGTCTTGTCTCAGAAAAAGTCTGAGTTTTATTTTATATCTAAGTAAAATTTGATGAATGATGTGCAATAGAACTTAGACCAAAGGTCAGGAACTTGCATATGGAGCTTCGAAGACTCATTCTTGTGGCACTTAAATTATTATTATATATCAAGTTCATGACTAATAATAACTTAAAAAAATATGAACTGAAACAAATATGAATAATAATACAATACAATACGTTTGTTTCAGATATTAATATTATTATTATTATTAATAGCAGTAATGTTTTTATGTTGTCATTATCATTAATTAATACAAGACAGAGAGTTCCATGTATTTAGTTATGCGTTTATAGCTAGGCCATATAAATGCATTTATTGCATTATAATTATAAAACATTAGAAAAATTGTGTATTTATACCTGCGCCTCTTTATTTCTGATATTTTTCTTTAATAGGATCTAATGTGGCTCTGAAGCTGTTAAAAGTTCTTGACCCTTGGCACAGACACTAGATAATAATGTCAGAAAAAGGCCTCATACAAACAGAAATATATACAATATAATATATAATATATATATATATATATATATATGTGTGTGTGTGTGTGTGTGTGTGTGTGTGTGTACATGAAAATTATCAGATAAAGGTTCATACATAGAAAATAATTCATACATACTTTTCAGTTAAAAATTATTGATCATAAAAACCTCAGTTTATCATGCATTCAAATTCTATTTTACAGTGTTGGCAAAAGTAAATAGACATCATGATGACTGTTCTTAAGCACAAATGCCAAAGCTCATCAATGGAATGCCAGAGCGTGTGTCAGCTTTGCATAATACAAAGGGGAAAGCAACACGATTCTTAATATATTCGTTCAATGTATCTGTTATTCTTTATTGACTTTTATTATCAAATCCAAAATTATTGCATAACCTAAGGTGTCTATTTACTTTTGTCAAACCCCCTGTTTATGGCAATTGCTTGTTGTTGAAATAATAAATTAGACGAAACCTAATCAGTAACAAATTCCCACACTATGTAACAGGGGCGGAGCCACAGCACAATGTTTGGGAGGGGGGGTCACGTTCCAGAACCTGAGATTATAATACATTGGTAAGCAACTGGTGTGACAGAATTGCCAACGATTATAATTATCACATATTCATTCTGCCTATAAAGAATGCAGGAAGGTATCTGTGTTTGGTCAAAGAAGTCGATTCTTTAAGATGACAGTAAGCTCCTGCGAGGCATAAAATTAGCTCAACAATATTTACATTATTTTATAAACATCATCATTAGGGGCAATTAAAGAAAAATATATATCAATAGGTTAAGTTGCCTATAAATTTACATTTTCTGTAACTAGCTAATTTATAAATATTATAAACTATTGTAATCTCCTACTCTATATTAATAATAATAAATAGCGTGCGGTCTACAAAGATATCTTTAGTCTACAAAAGAATTTGCGTTGAACTGACCTGACCTGAATTTGTGCTGACCTGACCTTACTTGAATTTGTGCTGACTTAACCTGATCTGAAATGACTTGACTTTATCTTTGAGGACGAATGTGAGGTCAAGGCGGACTATAGGGTCTATAAAAGGGGAAATCATAAAAACAATATTAGTTCAATTACATTAAAACAAAAAATTTAAAGGACAAATAAAACGAACAATTCATTCTATGGGATATAATGCCCGGTTAGGCCAACTGTATGCCCTTGACAATTGGTTAGGTTAAGTTGTGACATTTTCGTTAGTTTTAACGAAAATATTACAACTTAACCTAATCAATCGTCAAGGACAGACAGTTGACCTAACCGGACATTCAATTAACCTAACCGGGCATTATATCCCATAGAATGAATTGTTTGTTTTATTTGTCCTTTAAATTTTTTGTTTTAATGTAATTGAATTAGTAAATATGTTGTAGACCGAACGCTATAGTGTAAATATCTTCATAGACCGCAAGCTATAGTAGCACCAATAATTCTATATTAAGTTGTACTTTATAATTTATATAAACCATGTTGTTACGTAGACTTTATTTTAAATATTTTAATAATTTTAGAAACCCAAATTATATATCCATTTTTTATTAAAATTGTTCACCAAGGACTTGAAATTTTGATGAAAAATTTTGTTGTTTTTTATATTGTTGAAGAAAGAAAATACCTTCAAGATAAGGAAAAACAATTACTTTAAATACTGGTAATCAATTTATGAAATTAAACTAAAATTATTTTATCATTTTACTGAGTAATGAAACTTTTTAACATTATTTTAGCTACGGTTTATGAGTAACAAATTCTGGTGTTGTATATTGGGAGTGAGCTGAGGAAAAGCATTTAAACAAATTTGAAATGTTAAAATATAAAAATTCACATTAGATCAGTAAAATTTATGAAGAGAATTAATTTTTTAAAAATATTGACGGAGAATCAGCATCGGTATCGGCATCGGCTAAATTTTAGAATCGGTACATTACTAATATATGAAGAAGGAAACGACTCTTCAGGAAGACGTAAATTTTTATTTCTTAACACCAATACAGTTTCGCTCCTCGCGAGCCCTTATCAATTAGTAATGACCGCATAAACAGAGAACAGAGTTTACATACACCTGGAAGTTAATTATCAGGGATTAGCTGACTGAACCTTTTCATTCTTTTATCAGGGGATAGTTAAGTGACCCCTCCGACACAGCTTTGACCCGATGGATGTACCTGTGTTGCCTGAGGAGTTTTGGAGGGTAATGTTACAAAATTCTTAATTTTATTACATATAATTTTATTAAAAGAGATTTGACCATCGGATAGATCAAAATTTTGTTGGAGCTTAAAGACTAGATTCAACAATTCTACGCTTAACATAATTATGAAACAAAGTTGCAATTATTGAAATCTATTACATGGTTATAGTCTCTAACATGACAGAATACAACACTTTTTTCATTTCCCATCCTTACATCTCTCTTGTGTTCATAAGTTCTCTTACTGAGGTCCCTTCCCGTTTCTCCCACGTATACATTATCAGGACATTCTTTACATGGTAATACTGTATATACTCACCTGCGTCTTTTTCGTCCTTAGGTTTGGTCCTTATTAACATGTCATTATGACATGTTAATAAGTTAATAGGTTTGTGAGAGAGATGTGAGGGTGGAAAATGAAAAAAGGTGCTGTATTCTCTCACGTTAGAGATTATAACTACGTAATAGATTTCAGTAATTGCAACTTTATTTTCAAATCTAATAATTATGTTAAGCGTAGAATTGTTGAATCTAGTCTTTAAGCTCCAACAAAATTTTGATTTATCCGATGGTCAATTCTCTTTTAACAAAATTATATGTAATAAAATTAAGAATTTTGTAACATTACCCTCCAAAAATCCCCAGGCAACACAAGTACATCCATCGGGTCAAAGCTGTGTCGGAGGGGTCACTTAACTATCCCCTGATAAAAGGATGAGAAGGTTCAGTCAGCTAATCCCTGATAATTAACTTCCAGGCGTATATAAACTCTGTTCTCCGTTTATGCGGTCATTACCAATTGACAAAGGCTCCCGAGGAGCCGAAACTGTATTGGTGTTAAGAAATAAAAATTTACGTCTTCCTGAAGAGTGGTTTCCTTCTTCATATATACACACACACACACACACACACACACACACACAGTATATATATACACACACAGTATATATATACACACACAGTATATATATATATATATATATATAAAGTATTAGAGTATGAGAAGAATGTTGGGGTGCATTTTTTCAACTGCCATTGCAATGCTAAAAATTTTATTAATTAAATATTTTACATATGAAACTAATTAAATAATGTCGTTCGTAATACTTTCGAACAATTTATTGAGAACACATGTAATTCCGTGATGAAACGACAACAGACAACAACAGGTGGTGTTCGTTAAAATTAATTTGCAAGTACGGATTTCACTCGCTTTTCATTAACGAAATACAGAAAATTATGCTTTTGTTACTTCACATGAGATAGTACCTTTTTCATATATACACACTCGTGTGTATATATATATATATATATATATATATATGTGTGTGTGTGTGTGTGTGTGTGTGTGTGTGTGTTACAGTAAAGTTGTGAAACCAATGAGTTCATGAAATTTCTAAAATTTTCAGTAATTTCGCGTAATTACTGTTTCACGCAGAGACTTCCGGAAGTTACTAACCTAACCTAACTTGAAGTCCCTGAATGAAATCACTAATTTCACAATTTTAATGTAATATACAGGGTGTACATAAAGTCAGGATCTATTTTTGTGAAATAATTATTTTTTCTATTTTTCTTTTCAGAAGCCCTTAGAATGAATACAGAAGAGCGCGTGGCAATAGTAATTTGACGAATCGAGGGAAAGAAATACAATGACATCAGAGAGAAGTTTAGAAGGAGATTTCATAAGCCGGGGCCAAGAGACAAGACAATATGAAAATTGGTGAACAAATTTAAACGAACGGGATCTGTAAATGATGAAGCAAGATCAGGACGACCGTGTATGTCAGATCTTACCGTGAATGCAGTACGCGGAATTATCACTGAGGAGCCACGTACGTCCGTTCGTGCTGCATCACACAGACTCGGCCTCCCGACGTCATCTGTGCACAAAATTCTGAAAGTTAATTTGCAGAAGAAAAGCTATCATTTGCGGGTTTTACATGATTTACATGAGGAAGATTTCCCTCGACGAAGTGCTGTGTGTGCTGATCTCGTAGAACAAATCTGGAGTGATAATTTAATGGACAACATTCTCTTTAGTGATGAAGCCACTTTCCATACGTTTGGAAAAGTAAATCGCCATAACTGTCGAATTTGGGCAGATGAAAGACCGAATGATTTCGTCCAAAATTGGGAAAGAGACTCACCTAAAGTTAATGTCTGGATGGGTTTAACAAAATCTAAGGTTTATGGTCCTTTTTTCTTTGCTGAAGCTACAGTTACGGGGCTTATTTATCTGGACATGTTGCAGCAATTCCTTGAACCTCAGCTGATTGGGGATAGGATTGTTAGTACCGTCGTCTATCAACATGATGGTGCTCCTTGTCACTATGCCAAAATTGTTCAGGATTATCTAAATGGACGTTTTCCAAATCGCTGGGTCGGACGCGGAAGCAACAGACCTTGGCCAGCGAGATCACCAGATTTAACCCCTTTAGATTTCTTTGCATGGGGCTTTACCAAATCGCACGTCTATCAGACGAAGATTACGAGTCTTGAAAACTTACGTACACGTATACGAACTGCTGCAGATAACATAACCCGCAAATGCTCCAGAATGTGTTTAGAAATGCTGCGGAACGATTTGAGCTGTGCAGGGATACTGATGGGCGTCACGTCGAATCCTACTCTTAATTATTTAATAAATGTTACCACTTTATCATTTTATGATTGAATTCCATATAATTTCTAAGTGCTTCACAAAAATAGATCCTGACTTTATGTACACCCTGTATATGAAAAGAAGGACCAATACAACAGCAAACATTTTCGTTTATTTTTTGTACATCAGATGTTTCGACAAATCTTTTGTCATCATCAGTGAATTATAAATCTTAAAACCTTAAAACAAAAATAAGAATAAATAATTAAAATTACATCAATACAAGAGAAAATTAAAATCATTAAAATTAAATTAAATTAAATTAAATTTACCTCGACTGGTAAATACACAATGATTACGTCAACCTCCATATTCGGCAGATACTGAGAGAAAACTGTATGGTCAATTACATTGGGAAGGTATGATATATCTATGAAAGTAGGTTGGTTGGTTAGTTAGAAGAACTGTAATTTGTAAGATGAACTATTGTTGTTAATGGAAGGTTTGTTTCTATAGATGTACAAAGATTCTAAAATTCGGAGTTCTGTAAGGATGTTGTTAGAATTTCGAAATGAGTTTTGAATATTGAATTGAATTGAATAACCTTTATTAATAATAAAATAAATACAATTGTTTCAATTTACAATGACATGAATAATTTTGAAGCTCGACTATTTATTTTATTTAATTTGGCCCTTAAGCTTTAGGCTTTACTGGGCTCTTATTAAAAATAAACAGCTAGTTGTTATCAATTAATAATAAATAAATAAATAAGTGAATAAGTATTATTAATAGTTAAAACATGTATTAATCTTAAATTATCACTACTGACATGACAAATACAACATCACCATTGAAGGAACTATACCAATACCATACAAAGAAACCAATATTACACATGAAAGATAAGAACTGAACAATCCCAAGAAATGTTTTTAATACTAGATTACACACGAGAAATTAATAATTCGTAAACAATAGTAATGGACATTAATCCTAGATTTTTGTTAGTATGCCATTATTAATCGGGATTTCAACTTGGTTTTAAACAAATTTACATTCACAATATTTTTTATATCGGCATACAAGTCATTCCATAGTTTCAATCCAATGAAATTGGGTAGTTTTTGAGATGAAGACAATCTAAATTGAGGTATAACATACTTTGATCGATTTCCGGTCTGATACGAGTGGATTTCTTGATGAGTTACAAAATATCTATTTACCCATTGTAAATTAATGATTTTGTTCTTACACTTGTAAATACGAGTAAAAGTAAAATGTGCCAGTTTGTTTATATCACTGAGCTTTAGTAGGTTTAGCTCTTTAAATAATGCACTAGAGTGATCAAGGAAATTAGCATCAGATAATAACCTTATTGCTCGTTTTGGGATGACAAAGATACCATTTAATGCGTTGTTAGCGGAGTTTCCCCAAACAAGGGTGCAATACGTTATATAATGGAGAACAAGGGTATGATAAAGAGTCAATAAAGCCTGTTTAGGGACTACATTTCTAAGTTTAAACATTATAGCAACACTACTTAACATTTTTTTCGCGATATAATTTACATGATCACTCCATTGCAAATTCTTATCTAGCATTGCACCAAGAAATTTTGTTACAGTACACTCCTTTATGGCGATTTCATTAACATTAAGTTCATCAAGATATACATTTCTTTTATTAGTAAAAATCATGAAATTTGTTTTACTGGTATTTAGGAAGAGTTTATTGGTGGTCAACCATTTCATTACAGTGATGAATTCTGAATTAAATATATTCTTAGCTGAATTAATATCTTTGCAAGAAAAAGAGACAGTTGTTTCATCTGCAAACATTATGAAGTTCAGTATATCAGATGAATGTGGAAGGTCATTTATATATAATAAAAATAACAGTGGACCCAGAACTGAGCCCTGTGTCACACCATGTTTGACAAGCGCTTTAGTTGAGCAAAACTTGTTTACTGATACAATATGATATCTATTGGACAAATAACTTTTAAACCAATCACCGATTGCTCCTCTAAAGCCGTAACAATTTTGTGAAGGAGATGGTTGTTTTCATTACTATGGTTCCTAATTGAGGATTGTGGTGGGCTACTGAGGGGACGGTTGGTACTGACTGATAAGCCCAAATGTTGAGAAAGGCGTATTTCTTTATTGTTGGTTAGGAGGCCCCAATCTTCTACGTTTTTAAATGTGTTTGTGACAATACACTGTATTAGGATTCAAATCCTCAAGATCAAGGCGGTGTTTAATTCGAGAATTGCACTGAAGAAAATTTACTTTAATCCGTGAATAGTAAGATTTAATATGATCCAAAAGCTGGTTTAAAATTACATTAAAAATAATGCAGTAATGTTGGAGAGAGAAATTATTTAGAGTAAATCATATTAAATTCATTTATTGAATTGTGAAAGGCGCAAGATATCTAAGTTATGCCATAAATTCCATTTTATATAAATATGCATAGAAAATGTCATTTGCTGGGCATGCCCTACTAAACTTAAAATCTAGTTTTAAAATAAAGTTATATTAATATTTTTTGTATCAAAGTCCAAGTTTTTATTGCATGTAATATGTAAAAATGGAGAGCTTAGACGTTTTTAAAATTGTTAGGAAACAGTGTTCCTGTCAATAAAGCTATCATATAAATGTGAAAAACGAAATACAGCACCAGGTGTCTCCAGAAATGAATTTTGTGGAAAGATGCAATACCCAGATAGTGTAGTGATTAACTCTTTTTCTTCTTATTTGCCTTTTTAACTATTTGCTCTTTTTTTTTATTCAATTTCTTTTTATCGTTGCTATTTCTCTTTACACTCGATTTCACTATACTTTATAAAAACTGGTAGACGTGAGCCGGTGAGGAATTTGAACCATGCGAAGAGACAGGGTATAAATTATACACTTCTATTTACTATTTACTGACCTTTTACTTATACCGAAACACGTTAGACAAACGGGGTAATGCGAGGGGGAAATTAGCGTAATTGGGGAAGTGGGGTGGGGATAATGGGGAGAGGGGTGGGGGTAATGGGGTAGTGGGGGTGGGGTAATGGGGGAGTGGGGGTGGGGTAATGGCTTTTTTACTTTTGTGTGTGGGGATAATGGGGGAGTGGGGTGGGGGGTAATGGAGTAGAGGGGGGGGTAATGGGGGTAATGACGTTTTTTTAAATTTCGTAGCTTAGCCACTTCTTCCTATGAGGGCCTCATATAATATAATAAAAAAAATACATGAAAAAATGAAAAAAAAATGTCTTTTTCTCTTTACATTTGTGATTGACTGGATAGCCCGAAAGGACTCACAATTTAATTGGGATATTAAACTCCATTTTTCATCGATTTGTAGTTACGATTCATTACAATTTTTGTAACTATATTACCGATATTTTATAAAGTATTGGTGGTTACGATTGTACCATCCAGTGATATGCCATATATATGAGATATATGTGATATGCCATACTTTTGTCGCTTAGCCACTTCTTCCTATGAGGGCTTCATATAATATAATTTTAAATCTACAACCAATAAAAAAAATGAAGTAGTGAAAAAAAAATCCGGAGGGCGATAGCGAGCTACCACTTGTTTACTTCTAAAAAAACAGTCAAATACTGATGCCAAAAAAAAAAAAAAAATAATATATATATATATACAGGGCGTCCCAAAAAAATGTATACACACTTTAAATAATTATAAAGGCAGTGTTTATTAAAATACATTTCATTTTCAAAATGTAATAGAATCTACAGACATTATTTAATTGTTTTGTCAACGCCTGTTTTCAAACTGACGTCCGTTCTGGTCCAGGCACTGCTGATAACGTGAAGCAATGGAATCGCAAACATCACGAAACATTTCGTTTGGTATTTGTGTGCATTCTCGTTCAATGGCTGCTCTCAATTCAGCGACTGTTGCAGGTTTTATAGCGTAGACTTTGTCTTTTAAGTATCCCCATAAAAAAAAGTCTAGTGGTGTGAGGTCTGGTGAACGCGGAGGGTATTCTACGAAACCCCTTCGTCCAATCCACATCCACATCGTGCCAAGTACCACTCGCAATACTCCACTCTTCGGTCCGGATCATCTTCATTAATAGCATGGACTAATCTTGGAATGTAACTTTTCCATTGACAGCGCTTCAAAATGCGTTGGACAGACGATTCTGAAATTCCTACCTCACGACTCGCTTGCCGCACAGATTTTCTTGGACTTTGGTGATACGTTTCCAGTACTCTTTCTTGCTTTGTGGGGCTTGTCGATGTCCGTGGTCTTCCGGAACGCTTCTTGTGGACATTCTGAACAGTTCCATCGGCATCAAACTTATCTCTAATTCGAGTGATGGTAAGTCGCGTTGGTGGATCTGTTTGAAACTCCCTCCTAAACTGTCTTTGCACTTCAACTGCGTTTTCACACTTCCAGTAGCATTTTAGAATGAATTTCCTTTGTTCAAAGCTTAGTCTGACTGCCATTATTAATTCTAATGGGTTTAACTTGGAAAGAAAGAAACATCAATTGAGCTATCAGCTGTTAAAGTGTGTATACATTTTTTTGGGACGCCCTGTATTATATATATACTGTATATATATATATATATATATATTATATATATATATATATATATAATACTAGGTGAGGTACTCGGCGTTGCCCGGGTTAATTGAATGCCCCCCAAAACCCCCTCACCCCCATTTATGCAACTTGGGGGCTACCCCCCTCCCCCATTCCCCCCCTTCCCCCATTACCCAACCCCTCCCCATTACCCCATCCCTCCCCATTACCCCCACCTCTCCCCATTACCCCACCCCTCCCCCATTACCCCCACCCCTCTCCCCCACTTACCCCAGCCCCACCCTTTCCCCATTACTGCCCGGGATAAATTTCACAAACAGACAAACAGACAGGCTAAACTACAGAAAAGAACGCAGCGTGAAAATTTTGAGCTTCACGTTGTGTCAAGATTTCTGAATCTGATCAGATATCTGGTCAATAAAACTATAAAAAAGAACAGTCATGAAAATCTTGAGCTTCACATTTCCGCCCGTAATACAAACAGACAAACAGAAACAGACAGGCTGACCGACTCTGTGTTGACATTCTTCATCCCATAAGAGGTTCCCGTGCCAAATTTGGGAGCTCTAGGTCAAACGGTTTGCGCTTGCATAAAGAACAGACAGACAGACAGAAAGGCGAAAATATATAATAGATGATGAAAATAACCACGAAGGAAAAGGAAACACAGAATGGTGCTCAAGCGCTTTCGTCTAAGTCATTAGACGAAAGCGCTTGAGCACCATTCTGTTTCCTTTTTCCTCCGTGGTTATTTTCATCATAAATACGAGTATTAATCACGTGTTACTTTCGTGAAATAAATTTCATATATATAAATAATGTTTCAGACCAACAAAGAACCAAGGATCCACTCATGGCTGGTCTACCTAACCGTGTTTGTAATTGTGTATTGCACATGTCCTCCGTGGTGGCGAGAGGACCTACAATTTTACATGGGTTCCAAACCACTAAAACCTTAATTTTACTACCTTAAACTATACCCAATCCATCAACATATGCATCTAATCGATTTTTAAACATATGTATAGACGTGCTACTAATTAATTATTTCTACCGGCAAACTATTTCAGCTATTTACTCTTCTATGCATAAAAAGTTTTTGGCAACTGCTGTCTCGAACCTTCTACTAGTCAGCTTACACCCGCTATTTCTAGTTCTATTATATTGTGATATTTCGAAAAAGCTATCTCTATCTGCGTTATCGAACCCATTCATAATTTTAAAAACCTGGATTAGATCATTCCTTAGCCTCCTAGTCTCGAGTGTAGTCAATTTTAACTCCTTAAACCTATCCTCGTACGACTTTGACCTAAGCGAAGGGATCATCTTAGTTGCTCGTCTTTGAACTCGTTCGATTTTGTCTATACCTTTGCGCATATGCGGATTCCAAAACTGGATCGCGTACTCCAAATGGGGTCCAACTAATGATTTATAAAGAGGAACAATAATATCACGCGATTTGTACTAAAAATCCTAGCTATAAAACCTAGCACTTTGTTTGCCTTATTGACCGCTGCTGTACTTTGTTTCGCTACTTTCAAATCACCAGTGACTATAATTCCTAAATCTTTTTCCTGATTTACGCTTGCCAACTCCTTCCCTGATATATATATATATATATATATATATATATATATATATACACAAACTCAGAATGGTTCCCTGAGAACAATATATGTTAAACACAGACCGTGCATGGCACAAGGAACTCTTCTGGGAAAATTAAATCCACTATAGTCCGAATAAGTAATGATAAATGACAAATACCATAGTTTTTTTCCTTTTTCATGATTTTAGCCCGACGTGGGCAACGGGTCTCTCGCAAAGAGATCCATAAATATAGCTTCCCTCACCAGCTATCTGCAAAGCAGACAGGATCCAGCTTTGGGACGTGGATCTAGGGTTTAAAGCAAACCTAGATCCCTACACTCAGAACCTCTATATAAGTAAAAGACTCGTTGCATTCACGTCGTGTTGAATAAATCAAAGAAAAAGGGGGTAACTATTGTATTTTTAGCCAAAAAAAAAACAAAACTTAAACCTCAACCGGGACATTGAGCGTCCACTTTTCAAGGCACGAAACACGTCCGTTTAGTATACACAAACTCAGAATGGTTCCCTGAGAACAATATATGTTAAACACAGACCGTGCATGGCACAAGGAACTCTTCTGGGAAAATTAATCCACTATAGTCCGAATAAGTAATGATAAATGACAAATACCATAGTTTTTTTCCTTTTTCATGATTTTAGCCCGACGTGGGCAACGGGTCTCTCGCAAAGAGATCCCATAAATATAGCTTCCCTCACCAGCTATCTGCAAAGCAGACAGGATCCAGCTTTGGGACGTGGATCTAGGGTTTAAAGCAAACCTAGATCCTTACACTCAGAACCTCTATATAAGTAAAAGACTCGTTGCATTCACGTCGTGTTGAATAAATCAAAGAAAAAGGGGGTAACTATTGTATTTTTAGCCAAAAAAAAACCAAAACTTAAACCTCAACCGGGACATTGAGCGTCCACTTTTCAAGGCACGAAACACGTCCGTTTAGTATACACAAACTCAGAATGGTTCCCTGAGAACAATATATGTTAAACACAGACCGTGCATGGCACAAGGAACTCTTCTGGGAAAATTAAATCCACTATAGTCCGAATAAGTAATGATAAATGACAAATACCATAGTTTTTTTCCTTTTTCATGATTTTAGCCCGACGTGGGCAACGGGTCTCTCGCAAAGAGATCCCATAAATATAGCTTCCCTCCCACCAGCTATCTGCAAAGCAGACAGGATCCAGCTTTGGGACGTGGATCTAGGGTTTAAAGCAAACCTAGATCCCTACACTCAGAACCTCTATATAAGTAAAAGACTCGTTGCATTCACGTCGTGTTGAATAAATCAAAGAAAAGGGGGTAACTATTGTATTTTTAGCCAAAAAAAAAACCAAAACTTAAACCTCAACCGGGACATTGAGCGTCCACTTTTCAAGGCACGAAACACGTCCGTTTAGTATACACAAACTCAGAATGGTTCCCTGAGAACAATATATGTTAAACACAGACCGTGCATGGCACAAGGAACTCTTCTGGGAAAATTAAATCCACTATAGTCCGAATAAGTAATGATAAATGACAAATACCATAGTTTTTTTCCTTTTTCATGATTTTAGCCCGACGTGGGCAACGGGTCTCTCGCAAAGAGATCCCATAAATATAGCTTCCCTCACCAGCTATCTGCAAAGCAGACAGGATCCAGCTTTGGGACGTGGATCTAGGGTTTAAAGCAAACCTAGATCCCTACACTCAGAACCTCTATATAAGTAAAGACTCGTTGCATTCACGTCGTGTTGAATAAATCAAAGAAAAAGGGAGTAACTATTGTATTTTTAGCCAAAAAAAACCAAAACTTAAACCTCAACCGGGACATTGAGCGTCCACTTTTCAAGGCACGAAACACGTCCGTTTAGTATACACAAACTCAGAATGGTTCCCTGAGAACAATATATGTTAAACACAGACCGTGCATGGCACAAGGAACTCTTCTGGGAAAATTAAATCCACTATAGTCCGAATAAGTAATGATAAATGACAAATACCATAGTTTTTTTCCTTTTTCATGATTTTAGCCCGACGTGGGCAACGGGTCTCTCGCAAAGAGATCCCATAAATATAGCTTCCCTCACCAGCTATCTGCAAAGCAGACAGGATCCAGCTTTGGGACGTGGATCTAGGGTTTAAAGCAAACCTAGATCCCTACACTCAGAACCTCTATATAAGTAAAAGACTCGTTGCATTCACGTCGTGTTGAATAAATCAAAGAAAAAGGGGTAACTATTGTATTTTTAGCCAAAAAAAAAACAAAACTTAAACCTCAACCGGGACATTGAGCGTCCACTTTTCAAGGCACGAAACACGTCCGTTTAGTATACACAACTCAGAATGGTTCCCTGAGAACAATATATGTTAAACACAGACCGTGCATGGCACAAGGAACTCTTCTGGGAAAATTAAATCCACTATAGTCCGAATAAGTAATGATAAATGACAAATACCATAGTTTTTTTTCCTTTTTCATGATTTTAGCTGGATCCTGTCTGCTTTGCAGATAGCTGGTGAGGGAAGCTATATTTATGGGATCTCTTTGCGAGAGACCCGTTGCCCACGTCGGGCTAAAATCATGAAAAAGGAAAAAAACTATGGTATTTGTCATTTATCATTACTTATTCGGACTATAGTGGATTTAATTTTCCCAGAAGAGTTCCTTGTGCCATGCACGGTCTGTGTTTAACATATATTGTTCTCAGGGAACCATTCTGAGTTTGTGTATACTAAACGGACGTGTTTCGTGCCTTGAAAAGTGGACGCTCAATGTCCCGGTTGAGGTTTAAGTTTTGGTTTTTTTTTTTGGCTAAAAATACAATAGTTACCCCCTTTTTCTTTGATTTATTCAACACGACGTGAATGCAACGAGTCTTTTACTTATATAGAGGTTCTGAGTGTAGGGATCTAGGTTTGCTTTAAACCCTAGATCCACGTCCCAAAGCTGGATCCTGTCTGCTTTGCAGATAGCTGGTGAGGGAAGCTATATTTATGGGATCTCTTTGC